>CAUYRT010021490.1:0-76694 GCA_963574885.1 Lepilemur ruficaudatus | reverse complement strand
AGCTACTCGGGAGGCTGAGGCAGAAGGATTGCTTGAGCCCAGGAGTTTGAGGTTGCTGTGAGCTAGGCTGATGCCACGGCACTCACTCTAGCCCGGGCAAGGGAGTGAGACTCTGTCTCAAAAAAAAAAAAAAAAAAAAATTAAAAGACATCTAATAAATTAGAAGACTCTTTGCAGCTTCATGGAAGGAAAATAAATAAAACGTGAAAATATATATACTTTTCATTAATAAGAACAAGGCAAAAGTAACTTCCACAGAAAAATGACCAACTGTTACTATTTTTCTCTTTCTCATTATATGTGTAAGACACACACACACTTCAAATAAAAAATTCAGATAGAAATAAAAATAGCCTGCTCAATATTACCAGTATTCTAAGAAATACAGATTAATTCAAAAATAATTAGTGGTTTGTCTATAAAGTCAGCAATTAATCTTAGCAATACCCAAGTCCAATGGCTCTAATATTGGCCATTCAACTGAAGTGTAACTGTGTACAATGTTTTATGATAGAGATTTGTTAATATTTACCAAAAACTTTACTAGGAATCATCAAAATATGGAGATGAAATAAAAGCTTTAAAATAAATAGTGACCACTAAACCATCTCTCTAAATGGAAGAATAAATACATTTAGAGTTCACCTTCCTCATTCCTCAAATAATTTTCAGATAGAACTACTGACTATAAATTGTAAAAAGAAACAAAATCTGAAAGTTACTATCCAGATAGGGAATACACTGTAACCTTAGAAGCACATTCAAGAGATATAAAGTCAAGTCTGTTTTATCACATTTTTAGATATCTGTAAATAAAGATAATATCATACACTCAATACGAGCTTTAAAAGTCTAAAGTTTCACAGTGTTAAATTAATAAATAAGGCTTGCATGAGTGGAAGAAAAAATGGGCCAAACCACCTGAGTTCAAGTCACAGTTCCTGTCACTTGCTATCTGTGTGACTTTTGGGCAAGTTGTTAACCACAAATGCCCCTGCTCACATTCTTTCTAGACACATTTGGAAACACTCTGGCCACATTTAACATGTAAGTTCTCTAAGTAATGCATACTCCAGGCTCTTGTTTATACAAAACGATCATTTTTGTCACAGAATATCTCCGTTTTATTCTCTGGTAGTTTCATTTTGCTTACTTTTTAAAATTTGATTCCTTGAATCACAAAATGCACTGATTTAGAATATCTTTTCCCTATATTCCTTTGGCAATTGATGATATCTCTATATCTAGCTATCATCTATATCCATATAATTTCCTCACAATTTCCAATCTCTTGTTCATTTCTCCAAAGTCTTGCTATCATTGAAGACAATCTTCGTGTCAGTTACTCAGTGAAACCTTCCCTGCCTGTGCTTGCTCACCTGGCATATTGCGCCACTAACCATCAATCATCATTTGTGCTATTAATTGCATTTTTCATGTGTTAGTGGGTTACCTCTTAACTTCAGGTTAAACTGCATAAAGTGAGTCGCCTTATGCATGTTTCTATCCTTCTTCATCTTTCCAAAGTGCCTTGTATAGTAAACATTCAATAAAATTATAATTTGTTAATTTTGAATGAAGCACTGTGAAATCTGAAAATGATGAAACTGGCAGTAGTGACAGGAACCATAGAGAAGATAGTCATAACATTTTTCATGTATTACATCTTCTGTAATGTTGTCAAATTTATCTTTCCAAATTATAGATTTGTTTAAGTTACTATTTAAATACAACATGCCCTCACCATCAAAATAACAAACTCTAAATCAAAGGATGTCTTCAAAAGGGTTCAATGACAAAGATTGAGATTATCAATTCAGAAAATCTTGATGAGTATTAAATATAACCCATGTACATTTCATTATGTAGAATCTATCACATAGTAATTGTTCAATAATATTGTCACTTAGGTATCATTATTAATATTTCTGTGTACTTAAAGTATTTCAGAAATAGAAAGAATTTAAAACTTTTAAATCTAACATAAAATTAGTTTTTCTCTTAAAATTGCTAAATATGAGAGTTTTCTACCTGAAAACTCACATGCAAATTTTTTCTTAAAAACATTTAAATATCTGAGTACATAAGATGTATCTGCCTATTAAAAAGCATACATTTTAGTATTTGTATATCATGACTAATTATATAATTTATTAATATGTTTTACAATTTTCTTTCATTTAAGTGATCATCATATGAAATACCAATGCATAATAAGGAAAGTTAAATATAGATTTAAAATCCTGATGTAACCTCATCTCTTTAAATATGAGATAGTGAGGCATCTCTGTACTTTTCCATTGCCAAACTTTGATATCTGCAGAATATATTGCCAGCATCCTGTTCTAACAGGCAAGGAATCTTAGAGTTCTCGTTTGATCTCTCACCCTACTTTCCTGTCTATTTCAACCACAAATACTGCTGCTTCTTCATTTAGATTGTCTCAAGATTCACTTGTCTTCCTCAGTTTTTCTGTCAAATATAATCTTAAATTATGCATTAACATAAAATTTTTAGGTCAATATATTGTTACTTTCTAGTATTTAGATTGCACAGTTGAGAATGGAGAATTTATCTGTGGATTTCTTCATGAAACTTCACAAGCCGCCACTCTGATTAGATTTGCATATTTTCCATTAGATTAGTCTACACAGTACTTTTTTCTGTTTTTTATTAATTGCTCCTTTTTCTTGTATAAAGTTATAGATGCTCCACACATTCTTTCAAACTGCCCATGACCGTCAAAAAGACTCTCTCATCACCACCTGTGCCATACTTTCCAATTGCACAGGATGACTGCCAGGTTAGGTAAACAGAATGGGGTACACAGTGACAAAAACATGCTTTGTGCACACTCTCCTGGCCTAGAATAGAGGTTGGTTGTGTATGGCAGACAATTCAAGTTGTAAAATACTAGAGGACAGAGATTGCACTATATGTATACATAAGAATACCCTAAAAAGGAAAAGTATCAAGCCACAGATAAATATGAAATATTGTCTACCTGTTAGAAAGTCAGAACCAATTTTTAAAATAATATTTTACGATTGTTTCAAATCCAAAAATATTTAAATGGCTAGCTCCAAAATAGATCTAAGCCCTGAGAATTAATGTCCTATGAGGTTTGAAAAGAGGTATATATGCACGTATTTGTAGATACATCAATATTTTAGTGTTCAAATATTTTGAGTTACATATGATTTGAAATACATGTATCTTTCTTTCCTAATTGGTAAAAAGTTTCTTTGAGGAAAATCTTTTAATAGTGGTAAGTGATATAGTATAATAAGGTGAAGATCTCATTAATAATCAGGTGGCATTGCTATCCCACAATACTCCCTAAAGATGTTTAATTTGATTTTTTATTTGAAGTAAACAATAAAAAATTTAAAGTCACAGTCACACGATTCGAAATGGTGTGTCTCCGGAAAATATAAAAATATGTTGCTATATGATAGGATTTTTCAAACATCTAAGACTTTTCCTGGAAAATCAATGTGCAGCAGATTATTTGTGAAAAATGCATACACTTGCATAACTACCACCTCAATCAAGACATAGAACTAACCTACACCTATACAGAAAAGTTCATTATGTTCCTTTTTGTAATACAACTGTGCCACAATTACCTAACACCTAACCCAAGAAACAATTAATCTGATTTGATTCAGTATAGTTTTGCCTGTTCCATAATTTCTTAAAAATGGACTCAATATGGACACAATATGTTTTGTGTGACTTCTTTCATTCAGAATAATTTCTATTTAATTCATATGTGTGGATGAGTGTCCAATTAGTTTTATACATTTTGTTTATATAATCACATGTTATTCATTTACCTACTAATAGCTATTTGGGTTGTTTCTGGTTTAGGACTGTCATGAATAAATGTTATGAACATTTGCATGAAAGTATTTTTATGGAAATATGTTTTTGTTTGTCTAGGGTAAATACATAAGGTTAGAACTGTCCATTTACATATTAAATATTAAGTTTATAAAACAAACTTTCATATTTTCCAAAGTGGCTGAAGCATTTTATTCTCCCACCAGCAATGTATATAAATGTATTAGTATTCCAGTTGCTCTGTTGGTACTGTCTCTTTCTCTCTCTCTTTCTCCCCTTCTCACGTGTGTTTAATGTACAAAAGGCAAACAAATAAAAATTCAAATACAAATAAAAACTCTGAGATCAAGAAATCTGGAACATACTTTTTTTAGTTAATTAGTCATGAATACCGCATGTAATAATGGGTGATAAGTGGCTTTTTGGTTAATTGTCTTACCTAAGTTCTAAAAAGCAAAAATCTATTTATTTCCACATGTAATATTGTCTGAGGACTTAACTGTTTACTGGTATCTGAAGTCAAATTTAAATGGTGCTACTTTAAGTTTTGACTTCTGTCATAAGCATAATAATGCACATCAACACCTGTGAAGGATTAGAGAAAATGAGATCAAATCTATCCCTTCAAGTTACAAGGCTTCATTTTTGTCATCACATTTTAAGAACCATACGATAAAATTTATTTTAATTAAAAAAACTCAAAACAGAAACTACACTTATGTTAATGATCAATAAATCATAAGGACATTTAAAATTATGCCATATTTGATTTGATTCAGTATAGTTTGCCTGTTCTAGGACTCTTAGTTCTAGGACTCCTTCTAGGCTGTTCTTTATTTTCTCTATGTTACTATCTGGTAAAAAACAACAAAAAATCAAGCTTTACTTTGTATTTTAAAAAATTGGATTACTTTAGTTTGTATTCAAAAGAGTATTACGATATTAAACTTGCTTTTTGTACATTACGCCTTTCTGATAGTTCTGCTATCCCTTCTTTGTAAATTCCGTTTCTTCATAACAACATCGAGTCTCTACCGAAAATAGCTGCTATTGATCGTCATTCAGTTAGCTGTGTATCTGCGAGAGAAGCACTATTTGCAAACATTTTTCTACTTTTCTCTAATTCAGAAAACTAGCCATTGTTTTGTTTCATTATTTGAAGATGCTTAAATATTTTTGAAACGGTAATATGATTAAATTCTGTAGTATGAATTTGATTGTATGTAATCACATACATTCCTGGTTAACATTATATTTAATATCTACCTAGTTTGGCATGTTTAAATTGATTATCAAATCAAATATTGACACTTATAATTATTGCATTGTTACAGAGAAGATTCTAAAATGTTTAAGTGCTTGGCATTTTTAGTTATGTTATGAGCGAGAAGGAGGAAATTAAATTACAACTGAATTTGAAAATTTTATCATGGTCATTTAGAGCTGTCACTTCAGCTAAGTATAATATTATTATGCCAACTGATATAAATTATTACTAGCACTATGCAACTTTTTCTTTACTTTAATTTGAATATGGAGCTTCATCAATCATACTTAAAGCATTAGTAAATCAAACATTGGACTGTAATACAATTAGTTTATAACTCAGAATGAAACAATCATATAAGTACACAAAGAGTTAAATAAGCATGCCTTTAAAAATAGGAAACATATTTAAATAAGTTGCAAGACATTATTATATATGTTATAAACTTGCAACTATATATTTCAATTAAACATAGGTCTAACATATCATATACAGTATTGCAGGGTCAAAAACTTTTGAAACAAGAAGAGGCCTTTAGATCAATATGTCCAACTATTTATTTATGAAGGGAAATGACTGAAACATTGAGATTTTAGTCGATTTTCCCAAGATTATCCAGCAACTTACCTTTAGATTTGAGTCTGATTCCAAGGATAGACACATGAACGTGCAAATTCTAAAATACTTATTAGTAAATATTAGTATATTATTTCACCCCAAATGATTTAATTACACAAATACCTTATTTTTTCAATTTTGTATTGGTGAATCATTTCACATACATGGGTTAAAAAATGTGTAACAAAAACACCATTATAGTAACTTCATACACTAAAAACGTTATCACATGTATTTTATATACTAAAATTAGATATTGAGATTTTTGTTTAATTTTTGTTTTATAAAATTAATTCAAAATGAGAAAAAATTAGATATTTCTTTATTTCACTGCACTGTTTCAATCATTTTTAATTAATGGCTTTGGAAAGATCAATTAAAAATGACATATTGATCTTCATAATGATTACAATAATGGGCACATCAAAGAATTATAGTATGGAGTTATATATGTGGCTTATAATTTTTAAAAAGTCAAACGTTTCATTATAATTAAGCACAGGATATTTACATTTGATTTATTTGGTTTAAGATGTTTGAATATGGCAGATGGATAGTTTGTTGAACCGATATTTTTCATCATATAGATATGGCTTGTGAAGTTGAGAATGGATTTGATTTTCACCATCTGTACATAAATTTTTTTTTCTTGCATATTTAGCGCAATGTGACATCTAATTTGGTTACTAAAATTGCTCTTCATATTTCTAAATTCAAAGAATTATAATTTATTTAAAATATTCTATATCATGTGGCACTATTCAGGTTTGCAAAATGGCCTGGAGTATGAAAAATTAAAATTGTTTTCCATTTTAAAAGGCAATGTTTTGTGTTTTACATTTTTTCAAAACTTTAAGATAAGATAAATATGAAAAGTACCCCTGCTAAATAAGTCAACCACCAAAGTATTTGTCTGGATCTTAAAAATTAATAATGTTGGACAAAGGAGAAAATATCCTCTCTGATACAATTACTCTATGTTGTTTTCCAAAAAAAATCAGAAAATTAAACTTAATTTCCAAGATTATCTTTTTAATTCCTATAGGCCTTGGGGAAAAAAAAAAAAAACACAGGTCAATGGTCCTAAGAGTCATTTGGCATTTTTTGTGGTGTGATTGACACAATTAGTCTAAACAATTATGTGGGGAAAAAATGGAGCCAACATTTAAAGGATTTATCTTAAAAGAATTTTCCAATTTTGCAAGTATTTGGGTTTTTTTTTTTTGTAAATATGTAAGAAAATTAGATGAATTGTATATGTATGCAAAAAGTTTTATCTTTGCTTAGGCTGTATATTTGTAAAAGTCAAGCTGATTCCAGGAGAACCAAATATTGTAGTGGTTTATGTGGAATATAACTTAGTGAATTCATCATTGCTATCATGTTGTACAAGTAATGGTGAAAGCAAATATTTCCATAATAGAGGAAAATAAAATATTTTTTTATTTTGTGAGAATACTTGAAAATATTTTCATAAACTAGATGTATAAAATGTTATATGTTATGTTATACTTTATTTCCCATACTCCAAACACAACCAAGATACAGCATAATGAGTTACCAGGAAGCCTTTTTCTGTAGTAAATACACACTGGGGCTTGGATTCAGACATAGCAGCCTATATACAGCTTGGCTGCATTTTGTATTATTTATATTACTTTGTGAAAGTTACAAAAAATCTGTACACTTTACGTCAAAAATTCTGAATAATAGCAGAACCAACTCACAAAATTGTTCTGAGCAATAAAATCATTAGCATTTGTAACATGGCCAAATGCCTAGGACATAAAGGTGCAACATAAAACTTAGATATTGTTGTCATTATGTAGAGTCTATTGTGACCACGGTTTGTATGTATATAAAGATTTAAAAACACATGCAATGATCTTTATTTATATTTATATTTTTAATTATATTAATAGGGACAAGTTTTAATTTTAAAAGGGAGATAGTGTCTTGGTCCTGTTGTAAAGCTATACAGGAATACCTAAGGCTGGGTAATTTAAAAAGATAGGAGATTTATATGGCTCACAGTTCTACAGACTGTACAAGAATCATGGCACCAGCATTTGCTTCTAGTGGGAGTCTCAGGCTGTTCCCACTTATGGCAAAAGGTGAACGAGAGCCAGTGTGTGGAGGGATCACATGGCAAGAGAAGAAAAGAGAGAGAGAGAGAGGGGAGAGAGAGAGAGAGAGAGAGAGAGAGAAGGTGCCAGGCTCTTTTTATCAACCAGCTCTCTGTGAGAACTGATAAAATGAGAACTCACTCATTACCACAAGGGTGACACCAAGCCATTCATGGGGTATCTGCTTCCATGACCCAAATACCTTCTATAGGCCCCACCTCCAACAGGGGATCACATTTCAATGAGGTTTGGGGGAGCAAACATCCAAACTAGAGTAGACAGCTTAGCTTCTGTTATGGGCTGAATTGTGGCCCCCCCCAAATTCATACCTTGAAGTCAAAATCTCAGTGCCTCAAAATACAGCTGTATTTGGAGACAGGACTTTTAAAGAGGTGATTAAAATGAAATGAGGTCATTGGTGTGGGCCCTAATCCAATATGACAGATGTCCTTATAAACAGAAGAGATTAGGACACAGACACACACAGGAAAAGACCATGTTAAGGACAAAGGGAAAAAGAGTCCATTAGCAAAACAATGAGATTCAGAAGAAACCAGCCTTGTTTACATCTTAATCTTGGGCTCAGGTCTTCAGAACTGTGAGAAAATAAATTTCTGTTGTTTAAGCCACCCACTCTGTGGCACTTTCTTATGGCAGCCTTGGCAAACTGATAACATCTTTGATCACTTTATGGTTTTATGGTTTTATTTTTTTCCTGCTAGTTATTTTCCTGTTCTAGTGGTAATGAAATTTTGCTACTTAATAGAAGTTTTATTTTTCTACTTCCTATTTTTTCTAATTTTATGTACTATTTAGAGGCAGTACAAGATGGGAGAAATATATGATGTGTAATAAGTAATAAGCATTGGAGAAGAAAATGCACTACTTCTGTAATTTAAAATTAGTTTCTGACACTTACAGCTACATAAATTTGAGAAGTCTTTTAACCTCTGTAGTTCTCAGTTAATTATATACCCTCACTTCATGGGTAGTGATAATGTTTTATTTCTATCCCCAGGGATTAACAAAGTGACTGGGGCATAAGAGAGACTAAATAAATATTTTTAGTCACAGAAAACAAAAGAAATAATGATATAACAATTCATCTAGGATAGATTTTGATATTAAGCATTTTATACTCTGATATTTTAATTTAAAATTACTACAGTTTATATTTAGAATCCTGAAGGTGATGTTTAAATAGCCTGTATTAAAATATCAAATATTTATTAGATTAACATTAACTGATTATATCATGCAGAATTTCAGTTATCTTAATCCCTAACTGAACAACCCAGGTTGTTTTATATCACATATCTTTGTATTTTCTGCTTTCTTTGTTATGAGAAACTGCAGAGTATATCAGGAGTTCATGTGTACCCTTGCACAGGATAGTAAGAAGACTTCATATGTGTCAATATATCCAAAAATATTTGATTAACATATTTTAAAATTATCTTCATGTAATTCTCAATTTGGTGGGGAATTGTGTTAGTTGAAAAAGAAATATATTAGAATTGAAAACCCTGTATAATATTTTTGTTCACTTAATGATTTATTTATGTGGTTAACATTTGTCTCTATGTTGCCAAAGCCTCATGAGAGATGGAATCATGTTTATCTTGTTCATTAATTTTATAGTCAGTGTTTTAAAAAGCATCAAGCACATAATGGGTATTATTTATGAAATAAAAAATTAATGAGTTGAGAAAAACATATATATATCAGTCAAGTTTTCACTTAATATTATGATGGAATTTTACATTTTTTAGATTGTCTTTGGCACTCAGCATTTTTTATTTAGAACACTTAACCAAATATATTTTTTAAATAATATATATTCGTATAAATTAAAATAATTTCTAGGTTTGAATTTTGGTTTTTATGATTTTCTAATAGGAGTCTGTGAAAAATGAAAAGAGAAAACATAGTGTTGAGATGAATCTAAATTATGCACATTAATAAAATTTTGATAAAATTCACTATTAGTTTATAATATGCCATAATAAAGATGACTTATTTTTGTTTCTTATGTTAAATGTATACATATTTTCAAGAAAACTTTCAACATTTGAAGAGCATAATTCAATCCATGACTAGGCAATTACATATGGATAATGGAAAGAAACCTTTGGAGTATTGTTTTCCATTATGTGCGTTTTTCAGTTAAACTGTATTGTTGGAGGTAAACCATGCTAACTCCAACTTCTACTGATGCATTCGTTGGCAAACATCCAACTAACCTGATATCTTCGAGTGTCATTCTCTCTAATAGCCAAGTTTTTTCTTCTTCCGTCTTTACTCTTTGTCCCCTGGCCAGTCAAGCTCAAGACTTCATGGAGATGAGGGGCTGTATTGACCCTCCTTTTAAACTAACCTTGCACGAGTCGGCCACTCCTTTCCTTACTACGAATGCAGGGGCACTGGAAGAAACCTGCTGCAGCACTTGTTGAAATGTTTCTTTGGTCTGGACCTGAGCTGAATTCCAAATACTGAAAATAAAAGGAGAAAATGGCAATGTAGATAGGCCATCCTTTCAAGGGAGATACACATTCAGGAGTCTCTAAAAGAACGTTCTTGGGAAATGGAATTTGCTTGTTAGAGCAAGTGAAGGAGATTTTTATTACAAGACCTGTACAGTTGTCAGCCAAGTTAATGATGCGTTACACAAAAGAATTCTTGAAATACCAGGCTCTAAAGTCACTTTCTGTGTTAAAATTATACAGTGTGTAGTATTTTTTATATATAATATATAAGCATATAAATAGATATGCATAATCATAAATGCCATAAAATGAATACACAAAGATTTTCCATTTCTGTTTTTTGCAAAATTTAAATCAACCCTAGTGTAAAAATACCCTAGTTCTTTAATGCAGATAAATTAATGTTAATTAAATCTATTAATTTCTATGTTGATGCTAGTATTTTATAAAGGCAATACCGTCTGTTAGGTTAGTATGAAAAATACTATAAAGGTTTAACATACAACATGTATAAATCTATACTAATGCTATATTTTACTATTTATATCTCCTGGTTTTATTTACCTTTTTAAAAAGGCTGGATTGTGAAAGAACACAATTCCGTAATCAGACCAAACTGAGTTTATATTTTGGTCCTGCCTATTTGTCAGTATTTTGAATTGCTTCCCCTTTGTGTTGGAGTTGGGTTAAAGAGTTCTAAGTAATATAATAGTTTGTACTGCCACCTCCTATATATTTATTTTTCCACCTCTCTAACTCTTTTTACTAGTCTTAGAAAAGCCACAAGTACTGTCCATATCAGAGTGCTTTAAGTAATCAATAAGAGTAATTGGCTGCATTTGAACACAAGATTTATTCCAAATCTAATATATTTATACATTAAGTTAAACAGACTCAATGATGGGTCTCAATAAATATGTTTTAATAACTACATTCCAAATACATTATATAATGCTAGAATATAGTTGGAAACTCTATTTGTCCAAACTACAAAACTAAGTATTAATTGTATAATATGTGAGACAAGGTGGGCCAAATTTAATGACAACTATATTATTAGGACACAATATAAATAATCCAACTAAAATAACAATCTTAGTCAAAATGCACAGGAGTCAGTCTACACTAGATCAAAGGACTTGGGTATTGGACAATGACTGGTGGGAATAAAGTGAAGGATTGTGATGACTTAAAATATAGTGCTTTAAAAATTTAATTTGTTTTAATGTGTCTGAATTAAGCACTAAAAATTGAATTTTACCTCAATAATGGAATCAGGATATGTTTAGCAGCAAGTAACAGACAACTTACGATAGAAGACATTTATGGCTTACATGTCAAAAAACTCTTACGATTGATTTAGCAATTTAATATCATAAAGGATCCAGTTTCTTCACTCCTAATTCTCCAGTATCGGGGAGAGGGGTGGCAATATCACCCTTCAAAGTTACAAAAGGGTTGCTACATTTTCAAATTACTCTGTTGTAACTTCAGCATTCATAAAATAAGGAAACAAAAATTGGGGAGAAGGGTGGGGAAAGGGAGCTAGAGACAAAAGCTTTCTCCCATTTTGAATTTCATCAGAAATGAAAAATGTTCTCTTTAACTTAAGGTAATCATTATGTAATTTCCAGCTTAAGGGAAGTCATTATTGACATAGTATTAAACCATTAAAATCTTTGGAGGTCTTTAAAAATACTGATACTGGCCACCATCCCAAAACAATTAGTCCAAAATCACCAGGGCATCAATATTTCATAAAAGTCCTTCAGGTGAATATAATGTGCACTTCAGGTTGACATTCACCATTCCTAATTCTAAGGTCCTGGCATTTCCTAATTCTAAGGTCATGGGTCTTGTCTCCATTTCTCTGAGATCTGTCCGCCAACCATATTTGCTAAATTTCACATATTTCATGTTGGGCCTGGGTGCAACAGTTTTGAACCTGATCTTAGTCATGGTCAGCCTAATCCCTGCCCCAGACTGCTTCTAACTCAGCTCTCCCTCATTATTTATTTGTTAGTCTGAGGTTCCGTGAGAACTCTGTCTCCTACAGCACATCTTCTCTAGAGTCTATTAATTGCAAAGCAAGGGGTGCCATCAAGAGCTCCTAGTTCCTGCTGGTGCTGGAACTTATCCTAACAACATCTAGTCAAGAATAAATGTCTGTTCAATCAGTCAGTGATTTGAGGGATCTTTATATTTGGTGTATGGTCTATAAATATAGAATTTTTGAAAACAGGGCAATATAAAGTAGTTGTTTATAAGGTAACATACTGTTTGAAGGGGTAGAACAAAGATGAAGAGGAGGGTGGTTTTTCTCCCCAGAAACATATGGGCAAAAGTGAATGTCAAATGAATTAGAACCAACTCTAAAACTGTCATTTATTGAGTATGGAATCTTGAACCCATTGTTAATGTTCTAAATATAATATTTTTATTAAAATCTGGGCTTGAAAAATAATACCCATTTTAGGAATTCATGAAAATTAAATAAAAAATGTATATAGAATTCTTATGAACTTTTAAGTTAAAAATGATAGTTATTATTTGTTGAGGGTTATATATTGTGTGAGGCTTCATTAAAAACAGAATTTGAGTTTAATCTTGAGGCACTGATGCAATTTTTGGTAGATGACTGTATAATTGTTCATTTAAAGATGACATGGAACACAAGGGGAACTATAATTTAGGATTGGAGGACCTGATAATCTAAATATATCTAAAAAAGAAAAGTAGAACTTATATCTGGAGAACTATGCTTAAAATTTGGCTTTAAGCCAGCTTCTTATATGCCTTTCTCATCCATCTATTGTGAATGCTTTCAGAAATGTACATTTTTGTGTTTTTAACATCTTTCACAGGCATACTGAATTTCTAAAAAGAATAGCAATAAATAAATATTATTAATTAAAAGCTGCAAATCCTAAAAGTCAAGTTAAGGTTTTGGATTTGATAGGCTTATGGGGTGATAGTTGGAAGTTTTATACTAAAGGAGTTAATATTAACTATTATAAAAATGTATAACTACAATGTATGTGTTTTTTTTACATAATACACTGTGCCCTCTCAGTTTTAACAGCAAGATAAAACTTATGAATGCAGTTACTATTAGTAAATTATTTTGTTCATATGGTCAAATGCATTATTATTAGGATAATTATTATTTAGACAGAAACTGTAACAATATAACTAACAGTAGACCTTCAAATATATTAAATATACCATGTTAAAATCTAATTTCATTATATAGAATCTTTGAAATTGATAAAATATAATTAAACAATATTTAAATCCTAATTGTTACAGCTACCCTTAAAGAAATCTTACATCCAATGCAGATTAGATTACAATGTAAATTATGTTTGTAACATATATAAAGAACATTGGTAAGAAACAATTTGCAAAATGTTGGTCCTTGATATGTGAACATTTAGTTTCCCTATATCATATTCTGCAACATATATTTGAATATTTATTACCAAATTATCACATAACATTAGCATGTATTCTCACTTTTTTAGAGAGATTCTAATTTATGGCAACAGAAGAACAGCAAAGTTAAAAATCTCTAAACATTTAAGTAGTTAGTACTCAATATGCTAGTACTCTGGTACAAGGAAAATAATATATTCATTGTGAATCTAAACACTCATAATCTATTAATTATTTCATTGATTAAGACAATTATCATTTTAATGAATCAAAAATTTATATTTTCCTGAAGTCATAGAACATACACTTTCCTTACCTAACATACTCATCCCCACAAATTATTTACCTTTAATGCTGTTCTCTGCCACTGAGAAAAGGTAGATCTATTATATTCCATAATTCACTTTAGAAAAGAACACTCTATTACCTTAATACATTGAAAATAAAACCATACAGCCTCTCTCCAGTGTTCAAAACACACACACACATACACACACACACTCACATGCACACACACACCCTCAAATATACACACACAAAAGAAGAGTAATTAGAACCTAAAAGAACCTACTGAACAGGCCGTGAATAAGGAATTGCAGAGGAAAGCACAATGCTCACTCTCAACAAAGATACATTTTGCCTCTGGCAAAGCTAAGGGCAGACATATTCCATATAGATTTGACAGTGTTAAATACTGTTTAGATAAAAATTTTATTAGATTAAATATCAGCAGAATAAACAAAAAAAATCAATTACTCTTACTGTAGATGGTGTTTAATACTAGCATAGTGTATCCACTAAGAACAGGGACAACCCTGAATTTAGTCATAAAAATGTGGTAGTGTCATTCAATCTAAAAACCAATATTTGGTTTCTAAAATATTAATATTTTGAATAAATTTTTGAATAGACTCTCATATAAAGCATGACTTTAAATCACTTCTTTTCCTTTTCTTGATATACATAGCAGATTGCTTACTTGGCTTATGGTTCATAGAAAATAGAAAATACTGAAGCTCCTGGCTCATAGCTAACACAGAAAACTGCAATTACCTCCTGCTTGACATCACTGCCTTTCCCAGATGCCTTCCCATCAATTAATCACATTGCAATAAATTGATCTTTCAAAATGCAAACTTGATCAGGTTCCCCTTTCCCCCTACTACTTTCTAAGTTTATATTAATAACTTGCCATTGGCCAGGGAATATTATACAAATTTCAGTAGAAGTCGTCTTCATAAACTGGCATTTTCCTTCTCTAGCTTCAAATCTGATCTTTCCACTACCACCCACTTACCCCCTCACCTCCTACCCCCACTTCATAATTTTTACTCCAGGTAGACTAAATTATTTTGCATGCAATAATTTCTTGATCTTTCTCCCTTGTTTGGGGGGAGGGGATTTTTATGTATTGCATCTTCTCTTGGAATACTCCTTGTCTTACATCACCATTTAACCTGAAAATATTTTACTCATATTTTATTTCCTATTGTATATGTCATTTCATCTAATGAGTCTTTCCCATTCTAAAATTCTTATTTCTTTTCTCATTGCAGCATTACCATTATCTCTGTCTGTGTACTTGTTTCTCCTTCTTTTTGAATTTAGGTGTTTTTGAAGAAATACTCATCACACTTACAATTGTATATCCACTAGCTAGCACTGGCCTCCACATATTTGACAATTCCACATGACATCAAGATTACATGAAATAGGCCGGGTGCAGTGGCTCACGCCTGTAATCCTAGCACTCTGGGAGGCCGAGGTAGGAGGATTGCTCGAGCTCAGGAGTTTGAGACCACACTGAGCAAAAGCAAGACCCCCATCTCTACTAAAAATGGAAAAATTAGCCAAGTGTGGTGGTGAGTGCTTGTAGTCCCGGCTACTAGGGAGGCTGAGGCAGGAGGATCACTTGAATCCAGGAGTTGTAGGTTGCAGTGAGCTATGATGATGCCATGGCACTCTACCTAGAGTGACAATGCAAGACTCTGTCTCAAAAATAAATAAATAAATAAACAAACGAATGGTCTGTGTCCATGGAAAAGGGAAGAGAATTCTATCCTTATGGGAATGTCATTGGTTACATTCAGGATTTTCAGGCTACAGAAACAAACTATGGCTAACAAAAATAGAAAATAATTTATTGAGATAGAGCAATAAGTTGATAGGCTGAAAAAATGAATAACATACAGAAATACTATGTTACTATGTAATATATACTACATATATTTTAAAAATACTATCATATTGTTAACAACAATCTCAAGTCCTAATGTCTACAGTTGAACAACGTGGATTTGAACTGGATGGTTCTACTTATATTTGGATTTTCTTCTGCTTCTGCCATTCCTGAGACAGCAAGACCAAACAAACCCTCCTCTTCCTCCTCCTCCTCAACCTACTCATTATGAAGATGATAATGATGAAGAATTTCAGATGATCCACTTATATTTAATGAATAGTAAATATATTTTCCTTATAATATTCTTAATAACATTTTCTTTTCTCTAGCTTACTTTATTGTAAGAATACAATGTAAAAAAACATATAACATACTAAGTGTGTTAACCAACTCCTTTATATGTAAAGCTTCTAGTCAACAGTAAGCTATTAGTACTTAAGCTTTTGGTGAGTCAAAAGTTTTATGTGTATTCATACCTGCATGGGCGGGGTCAGTGCCCCAATCCCTGTGTTGTTCAATGGTAAGCTTCAGAAACTGCAGTCTTTTTTTCTTTATTTCTTTCTCTTATTTACTTTTTTTTGGAGGTAGCACTTACAGAGTTCTCAAAAATAGTTTTTATACAGTCAGTTTGCTTTATCTGAGTATGAAGTGCCTTTACAGGAAGAATTTATACTTTGCCATTTTAAGCTCTGTATTACTAAATAACCTCTATAAAAATAAATGTACACCTAGATACTATAAAGTGAAACTATAGCTCAGCAATTGCATTATTTTTAAAACCAAAGAGAAAAGGCCAATTACCTACAAAGATCTGATTTCAAGGCAGAATTCCTCATTAGCAAATATATACATGGCCAGAAAAGCATGTAGTGATAATCTCAAATTACTAGGGAAAAACAACACTACAAATTTAGAATTTTACATCTAAATTAGCCATAATTTCAGGATGAATCAAAATATAACCAAATTTCCAATGTAAAAAAATTAAAGAATTTACCACTTACAGAACCTCACTAAAATAACTACCATAGGATACCCTTTATAGAGAAGAAAAATAAACCCAAACGAAAAAACTGGTGGCTTCCAGCCTATGTACTAGAATCCCTCATCAAATCTGCTATGGATGAGAAACAGAAATGATTTTACAAAAAAGCCCTCTTCTATTAACAGATGGCAGAGCTGAGAATTCATGGATTCCTCTTTTGCCTAACAAGTACAGCAGACATGAGTTTACGGCAAGCCTACACAGCTTCTGAGAGTTTCACGATCTTGACAAAAGTAAAAATGTATATGCAGATGCAAAACAAGAATTGCTGATTATATATCTTAATACTTTTTCTTGTCCCATTCTACTATTTATTAAGAAAAGATTGTATCTCATCACCCATTAAATAGAGGTTGTTCTCTAATGAAGATAATTATCTGAAAAGATTTTAAATAAGTTTGATTCTTCTATATTATTTCAAATACATGTGAGATAAAGAAAGGACAAATTATGTTAACAAAAAAGTGTTGCCAAAATTAAAGTAAATAAATTATTTCTTGTGAGTAGGCAAAATCACAGTTGCTTTACTGATTTCAAGCTGTTATTTTTAAACTGAAGCACCTCGAAATTGTTTGCCTAAACAGGCACAGCCCTAGTGCAATGTAGCACAGAGAACTAGGTAAAAAGTATTTCCTCACTACCAGAAAAAGAAATTATTAGTCTGAAATAAAAATGGTGTCAGTAAGAACTAGGTGTCTGTTAAACTATTCCTTCTGTAGAAATTGAAATATATTATTTGAGAGTGTTTTCTCAACGGGTAAGATCATAGTTTAATTTTTCCAAGCACTTAGCACTAGACTGGAGTAGAATACACTCCCATGAAGGCCATAATAGGAAACCAGAAGTGACAATACAAAGCCGTTGATTTCATAGTGTTTTACTACCATGCGATAAAATTCAGCAAAGGGCATGGGGCTACTACAGACACACAGACACTGATGGCTATTCTGACACAAATTGAAAAATTGCGCTTATAGAAAAAATGAATTGGTTATAAAATTAAATCTTCTAATTCATTTATAGTGGTTACTTTAGAATAGATCAATCATAAGTTTCAGAATCAATATCATTAATTAAAAAAATAAAATAAAATTGTTTAGTGTGTTGTAGAACTGCCATCTCCAAACCCCCGGGCCATGGAGCAGTACGGTCTGTGGCCTGTTAGAAACCAGGCTGCACAGCAGGAGGTGAGTGGTGGGTGAGGGAGCGAAGCATCATGTGTATTTACAACTGTTCCCCATCCTTCATTCTTGCATCACCCCATAAGCTCCACCTCCTGTCAGATCAGCTGCAGCATTAGATTCTCATAGGAGCTTGGACCCTACCGTAAACTGTGCATGTAAGGGGTCTAGGTTGTGTGCTCCTTATGAGAATCTAATGCCTGATGATCTGAGGTGGAGCTGAGGCAGTGATGCTAGTGCTGGGGAGTGGCTGCAAATACAGATTATCATTAGCAGAGAGGTTTGACTGCACAATAAATGGAATGCACTTGAATCCTCCCCAAACCATCCTCGCCCCCATGTCCCATGGAAAAATTGTCTTTCATGAAACTGGTCCCTGGTACCAAAAAGGTTGGGGACCACTGTTGTAGAAGATTAGAGACTATTGCAAATGCAAATAGAAAAACCTATGGAAACTATAAATAGTTACTGAAACATGTCATCTAGCTACATAATTAATATTGTTGAACTACACAGACATATAGTGACAAACACTAAAGTATAAAAATTTAAAAATCAGCGATATAACTACCTCTCAATTCTGCTGATAACCCAAGTCACAATATTTTATTTTGTGATATATTTGAAATGATTGTTTTAGTTTTGCACATTTGAAAAGGCAGCATAAAAATTTAATTTCCTGAAGTGTCTTCAAGAACTCTCTCTCAGACACGATTGTACATCATGGAATTTGAGATTGGTCTATTTCACCTTGGAGCATTCCTAAAGTTAAGTCATTTTGATTTTCTGAAGATTACTGTTTTGAACTAGAAAGTCTTACTTGCTTGCCCGGTTGAAATGCACTTTAATAGTTGAATTAAGTGTACCAGAATTTCCCCCAAACACCCCCTACCACCACATTTATTTTTTAAAAAAAATTATTAGATCATATCTCCACTGTCATTTCATTTAAAAAGGAATCATCCGTATGGTACTTCTAAACTGCATGTCATCTGAGAAATCTTTAAACTGTTTGCTTTGCAGCATTGCCTGTAGATGTTTCCATAGTCTTTTCATTAAGGCTCTTTTGCTCTGCCTTTACTTTTCACTCCATTTTCAAAATACTTTTGCTATGAGACGATTTGGTTTCTGTGCAATCTATCTGGTATAACCTATATACCACGCAGTGCTCTCAGCAAATTTCTTTCTTGAGTCCTCAAAAGCAGCAGACGTGGTAACAAGAACTTCATTGTTTACTCTTTCTTTTCTGCTACTTAAGATTTGGAGAAAACATCATGCATAAAACATTTTGTCTGACCGCCCTACTGTGCCCCTTGGTATATTTTAGGGACTTATTCTCAAAGCCTCCATATGGCCTGAAGTTTTGCTAACATATCGGAATAAAGGCTTGTAAGTTCTTTGCTATGTGCCCTCAGTCTCCAAGGCAAAATTTGTGGATTGCTTTTAAAAGTCAATTTTAAAACTTTAGCCCTTGGTAAAGACTAAATTAAACACAGTTTCAGAAGAGTTGAACATGACAAAATAATAGTTCAAGGAGATTTAGAGATACTGTCAGAAGTTATGCTGAAGTTAGAAGAAACAATTTAAAGGTTATTCTAAGGAACTTGCAGTTCTCATTTTCATGCTAATGAAGCAGGAAATATTAGGCTAAGGGAGTTAATCTGTATTCAGAGCATTCTAATAAATTAAATGAAAAAAAGTGCAGATTTGATGCAACTCGCAAATGCTGGTTTCAATAATTGTCACATCAGCTGAGTACTGTATTTATCTAATCAGCACTGCTAAATTTACCTTTCCTACTAATATTGATTTTCTCTTTTATCACATCATTTTAATGGCATTTTGGTCAAACTAAGGATTTCCCCATGAATCACTTGGTGAAAAAACTGTGATGTCTTTATTTACAAAATGGGTTTAGTTAGTTGGAGAAACTATTGTGTGGTCACTTTTTAGTGCATTCTTTTTTTAAAACAATTTTTTGAGAAGCAATAATTGTATATAATCATGGGGTATGCAGTGATATTTCAATACATATAATGTATTGTGATCAGATCTGAATAATTAATATATCCATCTGTCTCAAACATTTACCATTTCTTTGTGTTGGGAGCATTTTAAAATGCACTTAATGTTTGCTTCTCTGTTGTGAAGCAACCAGCCCTGTGCCTCTATTGAACCCAGGCCCTCAGAGCCACTGAGAACAAAGGTATTAATGTGTTGGCACCAATGTACTCAGGTTGGGCATGCCAGAGATCAAATGTAAAAAACAAGTATTCATAACCTTTTATGATATAGCTTAAATTTTTACTTCAACTTGAGGTTTCTTTTGCCTTCTTTGCATATTGTCTCACTTTTCTTTCATAAAAGGGAAAAGAAATCATTCAGTTTGTCATTGGCTGATTTATTTATAGCACTCACAATGTATTTGTAAAAGACGTCACATTAATTTTATAATCCTCTCTATGATATGTTTCCATGAAGCCTTCTTGGAAAGGTTCTTAATGCAAAGGAAATTTTACAGGGAATATTGGGGATAATAAATGTGAAAAAAGAAGCCATTTTAGGATTAGGGACAAGTGTGAAAGAGGGATATTTATATTACTAGAAAATAATTTTCAATTTGGAGGTTATAATGAACTATCATTTTTTATAAAAGTGACCTTTTTAAAAAATGAAGAGGCGTGCCTTCTCCTTTAGCAAGAATATTGCATTAATAATTGTCAACCTGCAATTAGAAGAGGAGTAGGCTTTCAATTCTTATAACTTTTCTCTAAAATGTTGGCACATGAAAAGAAGTGCCCTGGACAGATGGGAAATTAGCATGTCATAAAAATCTATAATAGATGGGCTGTTACTGTCAATCTCGTGAAAGTAATTACATCACGATGACTTTTTCTGAAAATTACCATGGACTTAGAAGGAAAAATATTATGCATATAAGGCAAACAACAATGAAAATAAATATCTATTTTCTTTTGATACAATTTTTTAATCTTTTTAAAATTCTTTAATAGGATGGAGACTTGTTAATTATGATTGTATGATAGCATAATACAGAATCTTTATTTCCTAAGAGGAAGATGTGTATGTGAAGGGGGAGAGGGTGTCCAACCACTACACTGCTCAGAGATCAACCTTTAGTTTATGTTCTCTGATACCATTTGGGCCAGATGGAGAGGCTTTCACTTCCAGACCATCACCTGCCTTAAAAATATCCAGTGTCCTGGGTCATTGAAACAACAGTGGCCTTAGAGGATGCATTTGATAAGGCAACAAATTATGGGGTCAAAAGTAGGCAACAGAATTCCTTAGACAATTGGTAGGTGACATACTTGCTGCCATCACAGGGAAATCCTTTTTAGCTTGCAAAGAGCAGGCAACCAATGTGTCTTGTGAGCATGGGTGATGTTTATCGCTCACAGGAATGGAGACTCATGTTATCTGCAAACAGAGTCTGTTCCCAAAAGCTTCCCTAATCCTGACAGAGTGTGCATTCTTAGATGGAACTTGCCGATCTCTTGCTTTTGTGTCTTCTCTCGTATTAATGAGGTTTCTCTCTCTCTTCTTTCTCTAGCCCAGCATTTGTCAATCTCAATACTATTGACATTTTGGGTCAGATAATTCTATGCTGTGGAGGCTGTCCTGTGCATTGTATTAATAGGATGTTTAGCAACAGATGTGGCCTTCTATGCACCAGATGCCAGCAGCACTTCCATCCTCAGTTGTGAGGATGGAAAATGACTCCAGACTTTTCCAAATGTTCCCTGGCTGGGCGATTTCCTACAGTTGATATATGATGTCTAGCTCATGGAAATTTGTTTTAAATCTACATGAAACATAAAGAATTTCATCTTACTTATATACTGTACTGGTTCCAAGGAGATAACTACTCCCTTGAGGAAATGTGTAACTCAGGCCTAACTACCTGAATTTGGGTGAAGGATGGAGTCACAGGAATTCAAGTGACAAAACGCAATAAAAAAGAATGAGTTAATATTTCAAAGCTTTCTTCCCACCACCCATGCATGCTTGCATATGTAAAGGGCTATGTTCACTATAATTTCAAATGTATGAATCCATTGATTGAACTACAGAAATAGATTTGTTATACAAAATCTCTTTTGATATAACCTAGATTTTGAGCGCTGTGACTTTTTTAGTAACTAAAACTTTTCCTGTAGTGCAAAAATAAAATGATGACAAGCAGCACAGGTACAGTAGTTTTGCTTTCCATGGTTTCAGTTACCTGCTGTCAACCATGGTTTGAAAGTATTAAACAGAAATTTCCTAAAATAAACAATTTGTAGGTTTTAAATTGCATGCTATTCTGAGGAGCATGGTGAAATTTAAGCGATCCCACTTTGTCCCACACAAGATGTGAATCATTCTTTTGTCCAGTATAGCCACACTGTATGCACACTACCTACCCATTAGTCACTTAGTAGCTGTCTCAGTTATCAGATCAACTTCCTGGTATCACGGTGCTCATGTTCAAGTAACCCTTATTTTACTTAATAGTGGCCCCAATGCACAGGAGCAGTATTGCTGGCGATTCAGATATGCCAAGAGAAGTCATAAAGTGCTTCCTTTAAGTGAAAATGTGCAAATTCTCATTAAGGAAAAAAGGAATTGCATGTTGAGGTTACTAAGATCTATGGTAAGAATGAATCTTCTATACATGAAATTGTGAAGGAGGAGCAAGAAATTGTTATATACTGCATACAGGATTTGGTCGTACCTGAGGTTTTAGGCATCCAATGTACATTTCGGAACGGATCCCCACAGATAAGGGGTGACAAATGTATGTTCAGCTTAGTTCATCTTAGCTGATTAGCAACCTCTTCAAAATATTTTTGAAAAAAAGGATATAAATGCAAATCTATGTACAATGTATGTATATATGCATGCACATATTTTGATATATATACAATTTTCAAACATTCCACTCTTTTTTTCTTCACTTTAATGGCACTAGTAAAATCACTTAGATGGGGATGTTTTTGTTTTCGTCTATGTAGAACCACTTCAATTATCATCAGAAATCATATCCACAGGTCACCCAACAAAACAGGTGTTGCAGCATGATGTTACCTGTGCATGTGAGCCGCCTTCTTCTCCAGCATTATTAACGTTCTACAGCGTCTATCTATAGCAAAGACTATTTGACTTTCTACCCCTACATCCTCTGTAAATATCTGTCAAATATGTTCTTTCACATTTATTAGAAGTAGTTAAAATTCTCTTCACTAATCATTGAGAATTAAGTATGCAACAGTGTCTATTACGTAAGATGTCCCTCATGCTGATAACAATCTTCAAATTTGAAAAAAATATATCTATGTATAAAGTAAACGGACTCATAATACCTTTTAACAAGTAATTTGCTATTTATTACCTAATTTATTTTGCAAAATGAAATAAGATAGGCAGTATATATCTATTTTGTAATAATTATGATTGAAAGTATTTAGTCCAATTCATGTATATTCTATGGGCATAATGTTCTATTTAAAAGAAAACATTTTAAACAGCTTATAATAAATATGACATTTTTGATATCTTTAACACACTTTGTCTCCGCAGAAGTATAAGAAATGTTACAAAATCATTATGATCACTGCAAGGAAATTCCCACTTCTTGGTTAGGTTTGAGCTTCCATATGTCCCTTTTACAGCATCTCAGAGAGTGTTGATGGAGTGAAGGACTATGTTCCTCACTCATTTTCACGTTTCACATTTTCATATTATCCCCCTGCCATTTGAAACGCTCTATCTTGGGCGCCCAGGACCTCCTCTTCTCCTCATGTTTTCAAAGGCATATTTAAAGATTTTTTTTTCTTTACTACTGAACATATGGGAAAGCTTTTAGTTTCATTTTTCCTGTTCACTCAGTATTAACTTCTGAAACTTAAGCTTACTGATTTTTTCATGAATAACTTAGTTGCTTTTTTTAATTAATGGTAAGTTAAAAAAAAAAAAAAACTAACCCATGACATCTGACGATTATTTTTCAGGAAATAATTCCTATTTAGTTGAATTAGCAGTAAATCTATACATGTCTATATAATTATCTACTATCTCTCCATATATAAAAATACACATGTATATGCACAGAATGAATGTTAGATAAAAGAATAAACTTTAGCACGTTGCTTGCTTTCATCTGATTGGTCTGCTCATTTGCTCCATGGACTCGGTACCAGTAACCATTCTTCAGTACTGGGAAGCAAGAACCAGGGAATACGGACCTGACATCTGGCCCCCACACCCCACACGTGGTAGGCTACATTATCTAGGTTTATATAAGTATATCCTATGATTTCACACAATTATGAAATGTCGTTTAATGACACATTTTTCAGAATCTATCTCAGCTGTTAAAAGACACATGACTGTATTTGAGAAACAGTTTAAAGTACCTTAATTAGGTGGAAACTCCTGAAAATGCCTTGCATGTTGACCTAAGTACTTTTTTAGGTCTCCTGAAAACATATTCTTTAGGTTGCATAAAAATAAGCGTGCCACCGGCCGTGTGATTTGTCCTTCCAAATGTCATTACTAAACATTCTGGTAGAGAGGATGGAGCAAACTCTAGAAAGACATTTTTTTAAAAAAAACACTGGAATGATCACAGTTTACTCTTTTCTCTGAAGAATGAGGATTAAGTTGACTATAAAGACAAAACACATAAATTATATAAATCCAAATAACTAATCACACAAATATTATGTATATATATATTTGAATACCATATATACTACTACTATATAATGTATATATACACATATATGTGTAGGCATACAGATAGTATGTCAGATTCATGAAAGGAAAACTTAAAATTTTCTTAGAGTTTCATGGCTTCATTACATTACTACCTAAATATGTTTTTAGTTAAATCCTAATTTTATACAAAAGCCTGATTTCCAGATTCTGTCTGATTTCCAGACTTACTTAAATTAGTAGAATGGGCCAAGCTAAGGGCATATTTGCAATTTTCCTTTGAAGAAAATGATGTTAAACTATGAATATATTTAAGCAATGTGGTAAACTAGTGTTAACTGCCTTCATTTAGAAAGACTCAGCTAATTAAGGCAATTGTGAAGGTCACTAACACAGATTTCAAGTTGATATGAAAATACAGATAGGCAGTACTGACAGTGTTCATCATTTCTTTAGAAACATGAAATATAAACCTATAAAACCTCCATGGTCAATAATGAATAATAAGTATTTTTGAAAAACCAGGTTTCTCAAAGACACTTTTGCATTATTTCTTGATACATATAAGCTTCACCTCATAGACCTCAATGGAGAGCACGTAACCACATTTTCTGAAGTTATATTTTAGCATGATACAACCAAATTGCAAAATATTTAAACTGCTAAAGATAATGATAGTCCTGGTTTAATTGTTAATAAACTGAATTATCTTGGCTTCTCTGAAGATAAAACAGTAATTAGGGTTTGGATTACATTAAAAAAATTAGTATTTTTAGAATAGTGTAGTCCTGACAGATATATTAGTTATATAGAATTAGCTATCATTTTAAATTAAAAATTTAATCTTTATGATTCTTAGATTCAACAGAAAGAAAATATTTTTTATACCACACACTAATCCCTAACTATTGTACACACTAGATTATAAATCCCCCTTGTCAATTTTACTTAGAAAAGCACAAATGTCTCCCTGTGTTTGTTCAACACACACATTCCAGGTGACCTAGAGGAAGCGGAAGCCAACCCCGGCTATATCACCGGCTGTGATGAGTGTGAGTCAGTTTGGGTTATGCAAACCCTTTCAGCAATTCATATTTGGTTCAGGAACACTGGCATAATTCAGTTAGTACATGGCATTACATCAATGGTATTATGGGTCAGGTAAAACCCGAGATAGTCTAATAAATTCAAGAAAAACAATATATTTAATTGATAGGGTTGTTTCCTCTCTCTCTATGGATGTGAACAAATATCCATTCATCTTAGTAGCATCTGCTGCCTGGTTGAACTATGAGGGAAATCATCTTGGGGCCTAAATTTATGAAGGGAAGTAGAGCCAAAAAGACCCCACAGAAAGGGTTCAAAATATTTTTTTTCTGAAATTTGGCTTCTTGCAGCTGAAAAAAAATTCAGACACTGACATTCTGATATTGTTCTTATTACCCCCAGAGGGAGCTGATACGGAGAGTGTGACTAATAAGGTAATTTATTTCCTTATCAGAATGGGTGAAAAAGTAATATCCACATACTTCAGAGGCCATTCCCAGTATTAGAAGTTCTCAAATAACTTCGGGCTGGAAATGGATGTGTCTTTGTCAAAATGGACAGCTGTTATCAAGAAAAGTATACGTATTTCTTAAAATGTTGTAACTGGGATGAGAACTAGAGACTATAAAGTCTATCCTTTCTCAATTACGAAAGTGAACATGCCTTCCTGTCATTAAAAATAAAGAACTGAGACAAGCTTATCAGGTAAATTTAGAATGCTTATTTTCTCCTTGCGAATTGAGACATTTATCATTATACAATGGCCCTCTTTAAATCTGCTAATGTTGATACTATTTTTACTTTCAAGTCTATTTTAAGACTGTAATATTGCCACAAAGGATTTCTTTTCAATTATCTCTTTCTAATATAACTTTTTACAGTTCTTGTATGTGTATAGTTTATATTATCAAATATCAAAGTTTAATGCAGCTGTTAATAGTTTCTAATGTCTTTAATCATGTCTTCCATATTTTTCTTCAGTTTATTTATCTGTCTGTTTATTTCAGAGTATTAGGGGGTTGCAAAGCTTTGGTTACATAAATTGCCTTTGCACCGCCAAAGTCAAAGCTACGAGCGTGCCCATCCCCCAGACAGGCGCACTGCATCCATTAGGTGGGAATTTACCCATCCCCTCCAATCCCCTCTCACCTGCCTGACACCCTGTGAATCTTACTTCCCATATGTGCACATAGGTGTTGATCTATTAGTACCAATTTGATGGCGAGTACATGCGGTGTTTGTTTTTCCATTCTTGTGATACTTCACTTTCTAGAATGGGCTCCAGCTCTAGCCAAGATAATATAAGAGGTAGTTCACCATTTTTTACATAGCTGAGTAGTACTGCATGGTATAAGTATGCCACATTTTATTAATCCACTCATGTATTGATGGGCACTTGGGTTGTTTCCACATCTTTGTGATTGTGAATTGTGCTGCTATAAACATTCAGGTGCAGATATCTTTTTTATAGAATTTCTTCATTTTTTAAAATTTAAGCTGATATTTTACTTATCTAGACATTTAAAAATCATGAGAGTTATATCTTCAAAAAAGTGAGTTCCTCCAGAAATAATTAGTATTTACATCTTCTAAAGGAGCTTGGACATTACCAATTTGAGTCTATTCTATTTTAATCTTTAACCTCACATATGTGTCTGTATTTGAACTCCAAGCCTTTGCCATAGCAAGACTAGAGATTGACATGAATCGACATGTGGGCAGAAATCTTTCTTCTTTCCCCTCCCTCCTTCCTTTCTTCCTTCTTTCCTTCCTTCCTTCCCTCCTTCCTCCTTTCCTTTTATTCTTTCTTCTTAAAATTTTACCCATCTTCAGTGGAGGTCTAGACAGTTAGCACAGTCCCATTTCGGTCACCTTGTGCCTCTATTTAATTTTATTTTTTTAGACTATTACTTTACTGATTTTTATAAAGCTGGATTTTTGAGAAACCTGGCTTTATATAGTCATTTCAGTTCCAACACTCCCATTTGAGTGAGTACAAGACCTTATTTTCTTATCCCTACATAGTCATTAAAACCATGTGTGAAAATTTAGATGGGATGATCACTAATACTCTCTAAATACAGAATCATGATTTTGTTGCTATAAATTACTTTTATTTTTATAGTGCAAATATTTCTATTATAATATAAAAATGAGATCAAATTTCTTCAATAACCAACTAAATGTCAATAGCTAGCAGACAAACTATATAATAAATATACACGAAATGATGTTTTGAGACTTTTCCCTTCTCTATAGATAACTGAAAGTATGCTGTCCCTGACTTACTATTTCAACTTACGAATTTTTGACCTTACAATAGTGCAAAGGTGATACACATTCAATAGAAACTGTATTTCAAGTACTCATAAAGCAATTCTGTTTTTCACTTTCAGTGCAATTTTCAGTAAATTACATGAGATATTCAACACTTTATTATAAAATAGGCTTTGTTTTAGAAAATTTTGCCCAACCCATTGACTAATGTATGTGTTCTGAGCATGTTTAAAGTAGGTTAGACTGGGCTAAACTATGACGTTTAGTAGGCTAGGTATATGAAATACATTTTTGATTTATGATATATTCAATTTACAATGGATTTATCAGGATTCAAGATCATCGTAAGTCAAAGAGTATTTGTGTATGAGTAGACATCAGGAGAAAAATAAACTGATTCTGTTATCTGGATTCTAAAGTGCAAGTATTAAAAAATTATAATAAAAAGAATACATTGAGCTATCCAATTGGCTTGACGGAAACAAATTGCATCTCCCACTCCTTGCAAATAATCTGAGAGTCTTGTTATTCTTTTGAAATTAGCAGGATTCAATTTTCTTTCAATATTAAAATACTCATTAAATACTGAATCAGTTTAAGCATTCGTTATAATTAAATGAAAGACTAGAGCTAAAATTATGCAACTAAAAACTAATTCCACATGTTTTAACGATCTGAAATCAGTTGAAAAATCTTAAGTTCACATAAAATATTCTTAATACTTCTAATATAATTAACAGTTTTAAGCGTAGAGCAAATTCAATGCCAAGACCTTGTTCTATTTTTTGTTAGAAAAAAAAATTCCAGAACTTGAAATTGGAAATAATTAATAGAAAAATAAATTCAACTAGCTTTTATATATAGCAAGAGATACATATAGATATTTAATTCTCTTTATTTCCCAGTTAGATATTTAATTTAATCCTAGGTTAGTGATTAATTTAAGAATATTTTAAACTATTGATAAAATTCTTAATAAATAAATACTCTTATGTATCTGGTTTTTCACATGGGTTTCTAAATAGCTCAAACTCTATGTTCTTGTGACTTAGGTTATAGATATAGTAAACGTTTGTAGCTAACATTTTATTGAGATTCTAAAGAGATGTAATAAAGAATCAGTAAATGTATATCTTTTCCTCTGTCTAGAAGAATTTCAGTAAAAATAATTGAAATATAGAAACTTTTATTTTGGTATTGCTTAATATCAGGGAGTATCAAGTCAGTATTTTGAGATTTGCCAATAAATGAAAAAACTAGAAATAACCAACATAAGCAATGTTTTCTAAATTTTTGTCTGTGAGCAAAATACGAGTTAAATAAATAATCTGATAATTATTTCTAAACTAAAGGAGATATCAAAATCCAGCATAAGGTCATGAACTCTGCACAGAAATTAAGTTTGGTTCACCAAACTCTTCTGGTCATCACTTCACCTCCCCCTGCACTGAGACATCCATCATTCCCACAGTGTGGCTTTTTAGGCCCAACGGTTTGCTTTTGAGTCTGTGCTATGTTTGGGGAAGAGAATCTTTTTGCAAGTTTATTTATAATCCTTCCTCTGCTAAACACATCACAAGGCTATTCATTCTGTTTTCTTACCTCCTTCTTGACATTCCTTTTGTTTTTGTTTCCAATTGCTGCTATAACAAATTATAGAAACTTAGTGGCTTAAAAACAACACAATTATTATATTATGGCTGTAATATCAGAAGTTCAAAATTGATCTCATTGGGCCTAAGTCACGGTGTGGGTGAGATGGCACTCCCTTCTGTGAGAACTAAGGGAGAATCGCTTCTTGCCTTTTCCAGCTCTAAGGGCCACTCACATTCTTTGGTTTGTGGCTATTAGGTCCGGAGCCTGATGTGTAGCAAAATGCTGTCTATTTTGAGCATCTGGGTGCAGATGGGTGGAGGCTGAAAAAGGTGTACAGGAGAGAAAAGGGGAGAGCCGAGCCGTGGGTTGTATAGAGTTCTTCTGGGGGGAGTAAATACATTCTTTTCAAACAACTGAGGGTTAAGGAAAGTAAGTTCCCCTCCTGCATTCCACTCCTTTATCTCCCCAGGGATCAACCAAGAGGGAAAAGCATTGTCCTTATCAGGAGGGATAAGGAAAGTAAGTTCTCCGTTTGCATTCCATTCCTCTATCTCCCTAGGGGTCTGGCAAAGGCTAGGTGCCTAACATACCCCTGAGAAGAGGAGAGGGATGGGTTTTATAAGAGGTCTGGATGGAAGTTTGGGGAGGGTGAATTCTTTAAGCCTAATAGTGGCCTTTTTCCATCTTCAAAGCCAGCAATATGTCAAGGGAAAAGAATATAAAGGAATCCCCAACCCTAACCCTAGGGATTCTCCCCTAGTAAGTATGTGTATGATGCACGACCTGAAATTTATTGGTTTATTATTAATGCTAACTACTCAAATCTTATAAACACCCCTAGGAACTTATGATTTGGAAAGCAAACTCAAAGATTTATACATTACCTGTGATTTTTTTCTTCTGTCTCATATCCTTCATGTGAAAATGAGCAAAAAAAGGAAAATCAGGGAAAATAGCTGAGAGAAAAAAATACACATTAATATCTCAGAATACCATAGAGTCATATATGTTAATATTTAGGAAAGTTAAAAATACTTGCTATAAGAAATAAATAAAAATTATGCAACACTGACTTATTAAAAATTAATAAAATCTCTGAGGATGATAATTTTAACATCTTAATGCTGTTAAACTGATGCTCACATTAGTTAAAACAGAATTGTAAGGACAGCACTGCAGATAATGAAGATGGGTAATCAAGTCCCTAAATAAGTTTATTACACAAATTATTCACCTCAATTATCAGTTTGACCTCTTGTCTTTAGATTATCATTCAATTCTCATGTTTGCAATTTTCCTCAGATAGAACATGTGACTAACATGATAGAAATAAAATTTTCTCAATGTTGGTATATTGAAATCTGTGCCTCACTGCTAATTCTTTTTGGCATACCATGCTGTTTCCAATTGTAAGTTATTAAAGGGTAAATTGTTTTCTCTGCCTGAATCACCTATTGTTGTTATTAGGAGAACTCATTCCTAGAAGCTATCCTAGAGCTAGCACAAACTAAGTCTTCTCCAAAGTTACTGAAGTGAATAATTTGAAGAAATCCAATCAAATAATCTATGCAGATAGCCAAAAGTAAGAAATGTCTACACAATTATCTTAGAATAACAGATGTTTTAAAAGAATCTGCCAAATACTCTTTCTTCATTTTATTCAAACCAATGAAATATTTTCCCTTCAGCTTTAGGCTCATATCACTCAAAAAGTGCTATGGGAGTTTTGAAATTTTTATCAACCAAAATTTACTGCTTTACAGCTAATCTTGGAAGATCTTCTTCAAAATATATCTCCTTCCTGTGCAAATGAATTACACACAGGTGAAAGGAAGGCACACAAGAAACCACTAATAAGTGGCAAACTATGTAATAGGAGCAAGATGAGTAAGAGTTCTATTTGCTAATAATGAACCATAATATACTGTATATGTCCACAGGTAGTACTCTCAGTTAAAAACAATGTCTTTATATAATATCACATCAAAATATCTCTGTGCTAAAGTTATTTTGCCAAATGCATATGTTAAAATATATCTTTAAGTTGTACAATGGTCAATGAAGAACAGTAATGAAAGCATAAACCCAGGCATAATTCATACTAAAATGATATTTTGTCATTTAAATTAATTTTTATCCTAGCATACTTATGTAAGATATTTGAAACAAAGCTACAGCTATGAAAAGAGTAGTTGACTTATTGAAGTTGAAGGCAAAGACCAATGAAGCATAGCTTTTTCGAGGCCATTTTTCTTTGGTTCACATCTTTATGTAATATATACAATCTATTCTCCCTTCAGGGCATTTGCCCCTTTGTCAAATATACTTGAAATTGTTGGGGGAATTTAAATGATTTAGTGTGATAATTTCTATGGGATGAACTTTAAATGTTAGTTTCATAGGAAACTGATTTTTAAAGTAGAACATTAAATTTCTGACTGCCACTTAATATAAATCTGAAGTGGAATAATGTAAGAGCTTTATTTTATCTCTTACACTAACTGTGACTACTACCTGTGACTCAGTGCTGGTGTGTTGGAGTGGTGTCTTCTGAAGAGCAATTGCACCTGTATCCTCCCAGCTCTGCATTCTATCCCATCACATGGATAGCTTTAAAGCAGGAACTTTGGGATAGTTATGGTATATAAATTATCAAATGCTACAAATTTTCCACTGGAGAACTAACTGCTGACCATTTAGCACCATAACACTGATTTATACTAGTGATTTTTGTGTTGCCTTAGTCATGTGGTTCCAGGTAATACACTAAGGTGAAATGTTTCAGATGGACAGAGCAGCTTCTTGTATTTTTGAATTAATATAATTTGATGGTTGTATGCAGCTAACTTCCTTTGTGTCTAAAGATGCTGAGCTAGAAGAAAAACGTTGATTATATACTTTTAATGTTACATTATTGCACTTGTCAATTTGAACACCTTTTCCTAAAAGAGTTTAATTAATAAATAAAAAGAGAAAGTCACTAAATTTAGGTTATTTATTAGTAAAATTGCATAATGAGAGAATCAGCAAGACCCAGGGTGAAAATTAGGTCAAACAGAATATTTTTTATTGTTTATCTAACAAATTTTAATTGAATGTTAATGAAGAGTATATACTATACTATCCATGGTAGTTAAAGAAATGTTACTAAACTGAAGAGACAAACACCTAAATTGATATTTGTAGAATATTGTACTACTTTTACAAATGCCCAGAGTATCCTGGGAAATGGAAGGAAGAGGTATTTTAGCTTTCAGGAGTATGTGAAGAGGGCAATAATATGGCTTTCAAAATAATTTCCCAAGTAACTTCAATTCTCCCATTTGACTTTGCATTTGTAAATATATTCAGAGACAAAAATCATAAACTAGTTTATCATCTTGAACTATCATGAGAATTAAATCCTTCAAGAGTTCGTGATTTTTATTCTTTTTATGAAGCAAGTTACTTAAAATGTTCATTGGAGTCCACTGCAAAACAAACAAGCAACAAAAATAAACACAACTTCTCCTTAAAGTTAGTTAATGACTACATTTATTTTACATGTAGAACCCGAATTTCTCTAGGAATTACTAATGTGTGGGTACATTGAAAGTCAATTGAATTACACTAAAGGGTGTTCCACTGCTTCTGTGTTCTTTGCCTCCCATTTATTTAGGTAAGTTCATGGTGCCACAATTTCCCCTCAACTACACCTGGGGTCTCCATAGTGTATCATAAATACCCATAATTCACTGGACTTGCAAAGATGATCAAAATACACTGTGCTTTGCTATGAAAATTTGCCTTTTGCATTTTTAAATGTTATTTTTAAATGGCTGTCTAGTCTTATCGTTTGAAGGCTCACAGGCATAAAGAAAAGCACAGAATATCAAAATACACAGTTTTATGTGTTGTCACAATATTGACACATAGTTTCCCCACCAATTAGACCAAGAATGATACCCTGCCAGGATCCCAGCAGACACCCGGTGCTCACGTTCTATCATTATGTTCTTCCTTCTCCCCACATCAACCATCACTTGGATTTCTAATGCTGCAGAATATTTTTTTTTTACCTTTTTAAAAACGTTATAGACATAAAATATTACAGACTATATTATGTTGTGACTAGTTTATTTTGCTCAATATTAGGTCTGTAAGATTCATATGCATTTGTACTTTTTTCATTTTCATTGTTATATGGTATTATATAGCTATATCAGGACTTATTTATTAGTTTTACTGCTTATGGACATTTGTTTCTTTTTAAATTCTAGGTATTAGAAATTTTGTTGTTTTGAACATTCTTCTGAAATCTTTTGAAGTATTATATATGTATACTAGTTTTATTGTACGAATACATAGTGGAGTTGTTATATAATTTAATAAGCGGATGTTCATTGTGATAGATGATGACAAACAAGTATTATGAATTTACTTTCTCACCAACAGTGTTTCAAAATTCCAATTGTTCTCTATTTTTGCCAATGCTAGGTATTGCCAGTTTTATAAATTGTAAAATTACTGGTGAGTGTATGTTATCTTCCTGTGATGTTAACACTTTTATTAAAATAATGTATACTCGAAAGCTCCCAACTATTTAAATATACAGTTCCATAAATTCTCACAAAGTAAATATACAAAAGTATGACAGTTCAGGTAAGAGAGTATATTACAATTTCTATTTACTTCTCCAACATTTGAAGAGGTGTAAGGCAGCAATTTCACATTTATAAGAAGAAAAAAAGCTAAAAAACTGAAAATTAATGACTTTTCTTGGACTCATCTGAGATTTGAAGTTGCAGGACAAATCTAAAAAGTACGAAAATATAAAGAGAATCCCAGGTGAGATCGCCTTACACGGAGCAGGGGCCACTGGAAAAACACCTAAATGACAATTTTGAGGAAATGCTGGAGAATTATTGAGAAATTCCTGTGAACCCAGTTTTAGAAGATACCCTACACTGTTTCGGATTTTACCTTCAGAAACCTGACAAGGTTCTCAGGGTGAAGATCTGAGAAAAATTTCTCCATGTTTCTGGCCCAGGAATGAAGAAGTAACCATTTTCAAATATATCCAGAGAATTTTCCATAGAAAAGGTCTATTCTGCATGGGAAAAGATATTATCTGACCTGAGGCCTGAGCCTTATCTGACCTGAGGAAAAGACAATTACCCCCCTCTCCTGTCTTCTAGCCTTCCTGATTCACTCAAAGGGACTTGGGGGAAGTAATAAACACTTGTCAAAGTCACAGTCCAGGGACACAGGACCACTAAAAGACTAAAGTTTCATCATAAAATTATAGAATCCTTCTGTTTCCTATACCTTGATACTTTATCAACCAAACTCTAGTATAACAAAAATGAATTTCAACTCAGAGAGAGTTGCACAACACAGATACTGTCTAAGAAGGAATTCTTGGGGAAACCCAAAGACAACAGGGCAATCAGAATCAAGGATTCTAAAGGAATTTGAAGCCTCTGGCATATAGAACTACAAAAAATATTAAACACACCATAATTTAGAGCCAGAAATACATAAAACCTGTCACTAAAGGCTGACTTGCTTGGATTCCTATTACCCAATACATCATGTCTGGATTTCAACAAAAAATCACAAGATATGTAAAAGAAAGGAAAAATAAATAGTCTGATGAGACAATGTAATCATCAGTATTTGATTTAGATATAACACAGATTTATAGAATTAGCAGACATAAACTTCAAAATACCTATGATTAGCATATTAAGGATTCTAATGGAAAATAAAACAAAACAGACAATCTGAAACAATATATGAACATGACAGCAAAAATAATTGTCAGTAATTTTATCTAAAATGTCTGTAAATTTGGGGTTGTCTTTTTTTTTTAAGTTTCATGATTGATTTAGAGGTGTTTGTTGCTGGTAAAGGTAGCAGAAGTGCGGTACCCATCTCATTAAGGAGATATTTGATACTGATAGATATCACTGATGACGTTAACCTGGTCATCTGACTGAAGTGGAGTCATTATAGTGAAATTATTATTTTTCTCTTTGTAATTATTAAATAGGTGAAAGAAAACACTTTGAAACAGTTTATATATTCTGCTCCTGCTTAAACATTTCCTCAACAACATTAGCATCCCTTAGTAGATGATGTTTGCATTAACTCCTTTCTATCACAAAAACCTAGGTCTGATTAACATATTTGCTTGTTTGTTCAACCACAGTATACAAAAATGATTGTTTAAGAATTTCTAAACTATACCACTGTGAGATATTTACTAACCAAGTTACGGTATTATTGTTTAGTTCTTTTGGTGTTTAGCCATTGAACAGCCATTCAGTAACCACACTGATACCTGATAGTAGGTTGATACAATTTTCCGGTAATAAACTATAATGAGCCTATATATTGACATCAAGCCCTAATGTTACTTAAAATTTATTTTATGGCTAATAATTACATTGTCACATCATATTACTACTCATGATAGGTTGTTATGTTCAGATTATTGGAGAGAATACATTTTTAATATGAAAACAAATCACCAAATTTCACATGAAGGAAAGAAAAGTAGAACAATAAGAATTAATTTACATGGCTAATTTCTTAGTTAAAAAAAAGTCATTTAAAAAGGCATATAATTCTGCCAGTAAATAATAGGATTTGTGTTAAACACAATTCTCAAATCTCCTAAATTTTAAATAAAATGAGATGAAATTAGGTTCAGATTAATCTCAGGTTGTATTTGTCCTTATAAAGTATACTTTTATTTAGGCTCTTCAAAAGCTTCACTGCTTGCTGAAATTTATTAAATAGTTGCTTTAGATAGATAAGTTTTGTAGGCAATCTCTGCTCTTCAGAAATTGGACTAAATATTAAAAAAAAAAAAAAAAAATCAGATAAACAATACCAAGGCAATAAAGTGAGAGAGCAAAATCACTGTCACAGCAAGGAAAGGGAGACGAATGTTTCTCAAGTAGCATAAGATAAAAGCACACCATTAGGCTTAGTTTCATTTCCTTTGAAATATTGTATTCATTTTAACCGTACTAAAATATGTACATGGGCAAAAATCTAATAATACAAATAAGTTTAAACATTAGACACTTTTTAAAATAGCATTTGTTTTGACTTACTTGCTGTCTCTTTCCTTTATACAGCATACTGAAGACGAATGGAAAGAGCTGCTGTGTTTATGAACACTAGTGATGTTCTAAAAACTCAACTTGACAAAGTTGAGGCTCTAATAATATTTGCTGGTGAATAGGTGGGGGTGAGACAACTGTAAAGGATGAGAAATAAAAATATATCTATTTAGGAGGATACTGCATTTAGATATCTTTACAAATGTCTCTAAATTCTCACTTCACCTTAAAGAAACTGAAAGTGGAAATTGTGGAAAGTACGCTTCACAGTATGTTTTATAAAAGAAGGCCGATAGATATCTATCATCAAAATAGGGATGAGAAGCTTGGTCCTATTATAAAATATTACAAAATAAATATATTTTATATATCTGAAGTTTTAAAAAAAGGTAAGAGAATTCATTTTTCCAATTAACCCAAAGCTCTTAGTTTTAATGAATAAGAGAGTTTCTGTTCTTCTCATTTTCAGCCATGAGAGACAATGATTTTCACCCTTCACACTATTTATTTTTATAGTTCACTTTTTATTATCAAAGTATTTTGTTTTTGATTTGTCAATCTATATTTAATGTTTTTGTATTCTTTGTTGTACCTATTCCACTAATTTCCTTGTTCTTTTTCATGATTGCTATATATTCTTTTTATAATACTTATTATATTATACTTACTTTTTATTGAATTTAGTAAAAGTCTTTTTCACCTCCTGTTTTGAGTTGTTTATTTAATTTCATTCTCTTATCATCCTTGACTATCTTCCTGCAGGCTTAATTTTTCTACATATTTTTCTTAGTCTTCCTATTTTATGTATTTATAGAGACTTGGTGATTGTGCTTTGTAATTCATATATTAATATAAGAACAAAAACAATTTTAAAAATATGACTGGGAGCTCTGTGCACATGCGCAGAAATTATGAAACAGCCAACTTCATTTTAGGATAAATGAAAAAGGAATCGAACATTGGATTGGGGATGTACTAAACATTGCAAAAAGAAAGAGCCGATGCCAACTTTAGAAGCCTCAGTTGCCTCAAGATGTTTTCCATTATTAGAAATTATTTTTTTATTGTTGTGTTACTTCATTGTTAATTTTGTTAAATAGTTATTTGTTCGTTTGGTTTTGGTTTGGGGTTAGATACCTAACTTCTGGTGTTCTGTGCCCTGGGTAAAAGAGCAGGTGGAGGAGAGACATCCCTTTCACCTGTTCCTGTGTAGCCCACATCTCACCATTCCCATTTCCAACCCTCCAGGGCTCTCCTGAGCAGATTAGCTCCCTGTTTTCTTGCTATCCTTTTTGGTGGTAATTTAGGCTATGATCTCAGCTGCCCTGCTTCCTTTCCATTACCATAATCTTAGAGGAACTGCATCAACTACATGAACACTTTTGTTCTTTCTGCCTTCTTGAATAAAAAAATTTTTAATCATTGGGGGGCTAGGTAGGTAAAAAAAAAAAAAAAACCTTTCAAGTTTCTTTTCAAGTTCCTCCCATTAAATATTGATTAATTTTATTTATATATATTTAAAAGCATTAAATCACGTAATTTCAATCTCCTGTTACTCTTCTATATAAACATTTTACCTTTAAGCTACAGAGAGAAAATTACTAAAATGATTTTTGCTTAAATTTGAAAAATAACGCCTTCTGTAAGTTAATGGCAAGACTTTGCCTCATGATTACTCAAAGGTATTCAGTTTTGCCCGTTTGATTCCAAACCTTTCTAACAACACTCAAGACTTGATGCACTTAGAAGTTTGCCTTGTCAAACACAGATAAAACAGGACATTAAAGTGGTGGAAACAGATTTTACTCAGTGACTACACTCAGTAGGGGAAAGAGCTGAGCGGCATTCTGATTCGTGCAGAGGTGACTGGCTGGGGGTTTTAAAGGGGGAACAAGGCAGTAAGGAGGAAGAGCAAGGAGGGCTCAAGTGGCAGTGGTGTCAGAGAAGAGACAAATTACAAAGTGGCGGTCAGTGTGTGTGTGATTAGGCCAGCTGTGCCAGCTACCTGGGAACTGTGGAAGTTAGGATTCTATCCTCCCACGATGACTGGGAGACAGAGGCCCTGTCCTTTCTGATAATTACCTTTCAAAGGAATGGCTTTCAGGTCCTTGAGAGACACTTCTGAGTTACGGGAGATACACATTAATCTCAAAGGGACAGAGGAAGGATTCACAGTTGTACGACCTTTTTAGTAAACGCTTTGATAAAAGGAGGTCAGGGGTCTGTTCTCAGATGTTGACTGAACAATCAGTAAATTCTTTTGACAGCTCATAGCTATTCCAGACAGGAACTCGGACTGAGAAATCCTAAGGATCCATTATTACAGGACTAGAAGCCATGGCAGGGGCAGCCAAGTGTCTTGGTTTAGGGATTTGGTGGGAGTCCTTATGTGCCAAGGGTTCTTTGCAGTTCTCAATCCAATAGCTTAAAAATCTATATTTACTCTAAGAAAAAGAAACTACAGGTGAACTGGGTAAAAGATATTATTTGTTGCTGCCTAAATGCTAGGAATTTGAGAAATGTATCTCCTAATCTTACTTATATGGGTATTGAGACAAAATGGAGCAATAAAAAAAAAAAAATCACTTGCTTTTTCAAACTTAGAAAAATATTTAATACCATGAAGTTCTTATAAAATCATCTTTTCTCAGTTCAAACGTAAAGAAATATAGCACTTTTTTCCTTCACTTTCTTTGTTCTTACTTCATTTTTGGCATTGTTAACTAGTTTACATTTTTAAAATTCTCTCATATATTGGACACCATTCAAGCATCATGACATTACTTCTTATTCATCTGCTCTAAAATTATATGTATTAAAATCACGGTAATTATTGTTAAATGATGTAATGTGCTTAACAACTTTTCATAGGTTTAATTTCTTCTTGTCTTTTTACTCATAATTTCCCGTCCGAACTTTACCCCCCTGGCATCAACTCCCTATGCTGGTTTGCAGCTGGACATCTTCAACACAACCCTCTACTCCGTTCCCTTCCCATAAATCCAAATACCTAAAAGCAACTGACATCGAACATAAACAGTATTCATAATTTAAGCCGAAATTCCACTTTGCAAATACCATCAGCCTTCTGAAATGCTGACTAATTTTCCTTCGTCTCCCTTCCTTTTCCATTGCATTTTTTTCCCCAGAAATACTAGACCATTTGCAGTTCTTTTTTGACTCCAAATTTTTACATCAGCTATAGTGCCTGGCTGGGAAAAAAAAAATAAAGACTTTGCTTGTTTCACCAGGAGCATTCTTACCCTTTTCTTTATACACCCATTGCTATGTGAACACATTTCCATGCAGGGGATATTATATAATTTGCACTTTAAATAGTTACCCAATATCTATCTACTCACTTACCAGGCATTAACTTGCTTGTACCTGAAACTCATGTGCCAGGATTCAGATTATACTCTGAAAAACATTTCTTAAATAGTGGATGAAAAATAAGGAGCTGGTCATAACCACACATAAAATGTTATCCTTCTTAGACAACATCGAAGAAGAAGAGTATTTGCACATCTACCTTGTGACATTATAATTAGTAGCTATGCATAAAATTATGCATAATTGTGGTATGGCATTAAACATTAAAGATGGATACGTAATATGTCTTTATTGGAGGCCGTTAAGCCTTATTATTCGTGGCTCATACAATGCTAAATCCATTTTTTACTTTTTCCATACCAACTAAAACTCCTTTTTTTGCTTTTTCCTTCAAGCTGGCTATATCCCCAGGTTATCAGATACATTTCCCAAACTTTCTTGTCACTAGGATCATCCAAGTGAAATAGGTCTGGTCCACTAAACACAAGTATAAGGTTTCGAGAAAGTTTTGATTTTCACGATTACTGGCTTGTTGCTTTCTTCTTTATCCTAAATGGCACACAGAAAAAAGAACAGAGAAGTAGAAATGTCTTTGTGAACATTTCACAGTCATGAGACACCTATTAAAGGTCCTACAGTTAAAGATGAAGGTAACTGTGACATTAAGATATTGTGGAGCCACTGTGTCAGGCTTGGATCACCTACCTTCAGACATGGTAGGTAAAATAAAAGTCCACTTTTGATTAAGCAATTCTGTTCAGTGGTTTGTTATAAACTCTCTAAAGGATTCAAATACTATAAACTGAATATACTCACTTCAGAAATTTTCAAAATAATTTGAGGATGGGGTTAATGTGGGGAATGTAATTTTCTAAATTTCATAAGGAATCAAATAAATTCTAATATAATTAATGAGATATAAAGTATATTTTATGTATTTTATTATACATAGCTTTTCAGAAAACAAACTACATTTAAAATCTCTTCTTAAGTAAAAGATCACATTTACATCTTGCCAAGTCAAATTAGAAACATTCACTATTTGGGAAGCAGCTGTGAGATTCCCTAATAAACCGGATGCTATGTATGACACGGCACAACTACTGTCTTTGCCAAATTCTTGCTTAAGTCTCCCTAGGTTCAGATATTTATTCTATGAAACGTAATTTTCTGTCTTGGTAATTTGGAAAAAATATGAACTAGTTAATAATAATCTAAATAATTTCACAATTATTTTGAAACTATGTAGATTTTCTTGAAATTTTTAATTAAAAATACGTGTGTATGAATGTATAATATATGCATGTCTATTGATGCTCATAAATAATTGCATGATCTTGTTTAAGAGTTACATACTTCCAAATTAATATCTCCCTTTAAAAAGATCTGATGACTTTCTAGCCACACATACCAAGATTCAGTATTTTATTTCTACTTCCTTCTTCTCATCCTATTCAAATGCCAGATACTTTCTCAGAATCCGTATATTAGTATCTTCTCATCAACTCATGACAGCAGTTCTGAGATTTTTCTCTCTTGTGTCCAGCAGCTTTAGTGTAACAAAATTTATATTTGCATTCATACATTAGATTAATCTATAATCAAATAAATTTCTTCTGTGTTCTTTCACTACACTTTCTTGTTGCTTAGATACTCTTGTAAGGCAGAGCTCATATGCCTTTCCTTATTTCCCACCCCACGGTGTCGGCAAGGCTGTGTTTATTTGAGCAGTCTCTGGATCCACGTCCACGTTATTCAGATTGCCGGCCAAATCGTTTCTCCTTGTGCTTGTAGGGCTGAGGTCTTCCTTGCACTTGTAAAACTGAGGACCCCATTTTCAAGCCAGCTGTCAGCCAGACTACAGTGTTTGACCCTAGAGGCTGCCAAGTTCCTTCGCATGCTTTCTGGGTGGACCCTGTCCACAACAGCAGGACGAGTCTCTCTCATAATTCCAATCCTCTGGACTTCTTTGCTTCACCTCTTTTGACTCCAGCCAGAGAAAATGCTCTGCTTTTAAAGGCTCCTGTGATTAGAGTCATTCAGATGATCCTGGATAATCTTCTTAGTTAAAGTTCCATAATCTTAATTGTGTCTTTTAAATTCCTTTTAAAGTGTAATGTAACTTATTCACAGTTTCCAAGGACTAAAATTTGGATATTTAGGGGGATGGGGATGATTCAGCCTACCACTCCCACCTACCAAATTCCCGAAAGCAAAACAAAAATAAAATAAAATGAAAAGTGTGATAACACAATAATTGATTATTTTTAGTTTTAAAGTTCAAAAATATCTTTATCTACAACCCCCCACCACCACACACACACGCACACACACACATTTCCTCTCATTAGCCCTGACTCAAGGTGATACTACTTACAGTGATAAGTAAACTCATATCCTTTTTTATTCTCCTCTCCTTATTGAAACTGTTGAAGAGGGCTTTATCTATATGTGTGTTTGCTTTCAGGCACAAGAGAAGTAGAAATAAAATAGCAAGCAAAACTTAAACATTTAATGACCATGGCTGTTTACTTTTTGTTCCATTAACTTAAAAGTTGTCACTTGCAATTAATATACTTAAATCAAAGACCACCAGAAACACCAGTAGTTAAGTAAATTGGGTTTATCAGTCTTGCAATGAGAAAGAACACATATCATGATGTCTCAGTAAGTGTTATAAAAAATGCTATTACAGGATTTGTGGCTATGGTTCTAGAATTTTAGGGAGAGTCTAAGGAAGAAAGGGCTTACTCTAGATTGGATGCTCAAAAATGGGGGCAATTCTGTGACTGGCTACTGTAATAAATCTTATCTACATAAAAAGGAGACTAGCACAAGGGTTAAGCTGTAATTACTTAAGAAACAACAATCATTCATTTGCTCAAAGGGGAGGAGATGATTTTTTTTTTAATTTTGTGAGCTTTATGATAATCTTATTTTTGCTCGTGGTTAGATGAAAATATGAAGTGACCCCTATTTATCTCGTTTTAGCCTGATCTCAGAGGAATGTTCTCTGAGACTGGTGCTCTGTGAGATTGTTTACATCTAATAGAAAATAACATGTCCTAGATATAAGTGTCAGGCCATGTTCTGAATGTCAAGGGCTACTGCTATTTTTCTTTCCTTTCTTAATTTTGATGTGGCGAGTATCCACACTTTATGTTCAGAGCAATTTTACAAGATATGAAGAATTATCCAATTAGTTTTGTGCAATGTCCAAGTCAAACTAGTGACTGAACAGCAGTCTAATTTCATTTGGAAGCTTTTTAAAGATAATGCTAGGGTTAGCCAATCAACCAAGTGTCTGCTGAGGAAACCCTTTACAAAAATACTTCCTATAAATCATTCAAGAATTATGCAAAGTCTCAAATGCAAAACAAAGCTAAAAATGAATAAATACTGGATCGTTTATATTTTTTCACCTACTTTCACAAAAATTAACTATGTGATGGTGAAGAATATGTTGATATTTTCATCTTCAAATCAGTTACTCTAAAATATACACCTATAGATGTAGGTTGAAAAGTATCATTGGAAACAATAGCTTACAATAGTATAAAGAACTTGAAGGCTTTTCTTCCTACTGTGAGGGATATTACTCACAACTCTTCACTGAAATACCAAATGATCACAAAGGAATTAAATGCAAAATAGTATTCTAAACATTCTTCAGCGGATGATACTTTATTTTAATGTGGTCCTTTGAGCAAAGAATTACTCTTACTATAATAACAAGGGTAAAGGGGTCCAAGTGGAAGTCATTTATAATTCCATGTATTTCTTCCTTGGTGGAGTACTCAAGAATTCAAAGTTAACAGCTCAGAAGAATGGGAGTGAAATTGTATTTCTAGTTCTCATAAATGATGAATTTATGCCTCTAAACAAGGAAGTAAATCATAAGTGCCTGAGAGTAAAAAAGGTAATTTTTAAATATTACTTCTATAATTAAGAAAAAACAGGTTTCCCTCCTTGATTAACATTGTCTCTGGCTTGTCAAGTCATAAGCAAAAAATGAAATGGAGTATAAAATCTATATAAAATGAGGCAAATACCGCATCATTGATTGTGAGCATCAGTAAGACCAAGAATGTTAAACACCTGCTAGTGTGACTGTGTCAAGAAGTAAAATAGGCATCTAACCATGACGTGGCCTCTATGAAAGTGATCATATTCTCCCTTACAATTTCCATTCTTCCCATCTTCCAGAAGATGCGTGCCATAATTTTCATGTGCTATGTCAATAATAAAAACCATATTTTAATTGTTATTAGTATCATTCTCTATTTTTTCCTTTATATTGTGATTTCTGGATTATTGTTATGTGTATGTATACATAGCAATTTTTTAACAAATGTGTAAGAAAGTTTTACCTAAGTTTTGTCAAAACTTATATTGTGATTCCTGGATTATTGTTATGTGTATGTATATATAGCAATTTTTTAACAAATGTGCAAGAAAATTTTACCTAAGTTTTGTCAAAAACAGTCTTTTGTTCTTACCAAATATTCTAGAATCTAAAGAATCTTGGACCAATGCAGAAACATACAAAATTTCCCAAAGAGCTAAAATAATCTTCTTCTAGCTTTTAAAACAGCAAATTAAGCACTGAGGTGAATTATTTTTACAGATATCTCTCCCTCTCCTCCTAATTTTATCCATTAGAAATCATCGTATGTAATATACATTAAAATATTAATGACCGATCAGAGACATCTTATAGAGAAATAAGTCTAATTATCTACTGAGACCAGTGATCACTGAGAATTTGGAGCTTTGATATGAACAATAAAGAACACAGTGATCTGACAAAAACATGGCACGTTTAGTGACATTGTTATTCCCAAGAGCTGCATGAGAGTACTGGTGTCCGGTGGATTTAAGAGTAACATTAGAAAGGAACAAGAATGTTTGCTTTTAAGAGATATTCAAGAGACTAAAAATGCTAAGCTACTAACTATGGCAGCAGTCAATATATCATTAGTAATTGTTTATTTATCGATGTTGATGTTTAGGTATCAGGACACTGAAAAGTTTAAATCCTTGATTGCAAACAAATTAGTCCCCTTGATCAAGGTTAATCCAGTGTACTCCAGCGGTTAAATTTAGCTGTTTATTTAGTGAAACCATTTCCTCCTTTTAAAAAATTTACTATCAACTTTGGAAAGGAAAGCCAAGCAAAAGGTAAAAATCAGCAGTAAAATTTATTTATATGCCAATGTGCTATTTTAGGTTTTATCTCAGTGTCATTCTGATTGGTGTTAAATTTCCAGGGGTGAATACTGATTACCCCAAACAAACAATTGCCCTGTATAATAAATCATGGAAGCGAGAGGAAGGGCTCTTGGCTGAAAAGAAAGACTTAAAAGAGAGACCTGTAACTCTCGTAGCTTGTCTAGAAATTGTAAGGAGAGCCAGTCTAATGCACCAATGCCGGCAGAAGAGCATAGCAAACACATTGGGGTCCTTGATAAAGTCTTTGAATTAAAGAACTCTGGAACTACCCTACATGAGGACTCTCTTTTATGTAACCTGATACAATTTACCTATTTTTAAGACATTTTCAATAGAGTCTTGCTGTTTGTAGCTGAAAGCATCCTAACTTACTTTGTCTCTCTTTATTATTATTTATTTTTAAGAAATTTTATTCAATGCTATTTATCTCGTGCATGTGAATATATACCAAAAAAAATTGAGAAAATAAGGAACAGAGACGAGAAAAAAATAATGAATGCAAAGTTGTCAGAAAAGTCTTTAGGTAGAATATAAGAATAAGAATTGTGTTTGATAGATGAGAATGTGCAGAGAAAATGAAAGAATGCAAAAAGATGTATGTCTTACTGAAAAACCTGATTTGACAGCCTATCACAGCACATTTCAAATATATTGCTTATGTGGCAATGTGGCCTATTTTTATGTTCTCAAAGAATTATCCCTTATCTCCATTATTTTTATTCGGTATTTCAGAGCTTCTAAAATGTTGAATTTTGTTTATTCCATAGCATATATAACATTTATTGAGTTATAGATTCTAGTCTAGATTTTCATACTAGCATTGATGTTTTATTTATTTCAAACCAATATCTAATATGGCAAAAAATACAATGCTACGTATACTTTGTTAACATAGGTACTAAATCCAATTGATTATGTCATAGGAAAAAACTAAAGAAGAAATAAAAAGAAGACTCTTATACACATCTTAATAAGTATTCAAAAGAAATAAAAATTTCAAAAATTTCAAAAAATTGAGAAACCAGGCAATACATGATTTTGAGCTACATTTAAATTTCACTTATACAATTTTAGGATTTACTTTGATGGTTGGTTGTTCACTGTACGTTAGCCCAAAGTCATTGCTATGTTTTTATATTGTTTTGCTTAGTAAGTAAATTTTATTGTTATTTGTTGCAATTATTCATTTCTTTGAATAATCTTTCTGCTACAGAAGTTCAACTTTTTTGTATCATATATAATTATATTCTGGAGATTCATACCTTTATTTAAGCACAGTCAGCAATTTTCTGAAAAACTTTTCTGAAGAGAGTTAAAGAGAGGAAGAGAACTGAAAAGTGTCCACAAACGATTCACATTTTCCGTTTTAAATATACTCCCATTACTTGTGTTATCACCTTAGCAAAGGTGCTGCTCATAGTAAAGCCACTAAAATCCCAGGGTCCCTTCATTTTTCCTGGATGTCTCTGCTTGCACTCCTTTTTTTTTTTTCCTTAAACATCTGACTAGGATACTAAATTCAGGATAATAGAAATTGCATTTAAATATGGTGTGTGGCTTTACTCCATTCTCTCGTCTATCCAGAGACAGATCTCATTTCATGATTTGATAAGAATCCTATGACACACACTATTCTAATCAATGGAATTTGGGGCTTTTCGTGACTAATAATGATTGCTAGATATGTGTGCATCTTGTTCTCTTTACATTATTTTTGTATTTGTTTATTTTGTTTTGCCTTGTTTTTACACATCTTGTTCTGTTTTAGTATAGCTGTGACAGGATTTGGCATGTATACTCTATAGCTTGGAGTTTCTTTAGCTGTCTCTTTGTTTCATGGAATATTTTTCTTTTAAGTCTTTTGTGTGTGTGTCTGTTTTTTTAATGGGTTTCAAGGGAGACAGATGAAGTGAAAATTATTTTAGGCAACTATATTTCACAGAAGTTCCAGATTCCAACTTCGACAATGTTTCTTTCCTAAAATCTTCACAATGAGATAACAGCCTTTACTAAAGCAATGAGAGGAAAGCCAATTACATATGCACACAAGCAAACACACACACACGAAACCAGTGCTTCCCATGCACTGACTGTACACAGTAGCACTATTACCAGGTCTTCCTCAAGACGGAAAGTTAAAACTAGATTTTGTGCTATCGCGTATCTTATTGACAAAATCAGTTATCATGTGTTGATGCCTAAAAAGTGTAACTAGAGCCTTTAAGTGAAGTAAAAATTAAACACAAGAAAACATTCAATAAGGAAAATATCTGCAACTGTAAATTCTAAGGCTATGTGCTTATTTATTTACTTTCCATTTTCAATGTGACAAGTTACATGTGACTGTCACTCGTCCCTACTTCTGTACATCCACAAAGCTAGACAGCTTTATTTCAGTGTTTCAAATTTGACATGTTAGTTTTACTGTATGAATCAGGAAACATACTTGTTGTAGCATTCTGGGCTCAGGTGTATCGACACATCTTTGATTACTTTGGCATGTCTACTCTCTTGACCCCTCCGCTTTATTTTCTAAGTCTCTCTGTTCTCTGTTTTTTCAAAAATCAGCATCTAGTTCATAGAATATCACTTCATATATGATGAACTCAATTATCTTATTTCATTGTCCACATAATGTACCTGTTTAGAAAATTCCCAACCTTAAATAAAAATACATATTTATAAAAATCATGTCTGCCTTGGTAGAAGGCATTTGACTATGCAGATTGATTCCACTTTAAATTCATGGCCTTAAAATTCAATAGACCCTCAACAATGCCCTAGATCCATCTATGCTGTTCTTATCCTCTCTCGCTCCTCCTGGCTTGCTTTTTTCCTTTTATAAGCTTTATAAATCTACCTTGTAGTATATGAGCTTACACATGTTAGTATAAAATATGCTCATGGAGGAGAAGCATAACTTTCTTTGGGGGCTGATTATTTTTCAACAGCATTCTCTAGATAAATATTCCTCATCATTATTATTCTCCTATTGTTAAGAGAGTGGTGTTGTAATTACCCTTAGAAAATGTGCTGAGTTAACAAATTGATCAGTATGCAAAATAACACGTATATTGAAAGGGTTTGACAGAGTATGGGGAGCAATATGCCTCTTTTTTTATGCACTAAGTAACTTTAATGAATCTGAGTAAAAATTTAAGGCCTACGGCTAGCTTGCAGTTGGATAAGTGATCAATTAAAAAATCAACTCAGATTTGATATAGTTGATACTGACAGCATCAACCTCAAACAGCTGCCTAGTTGCTGATGAGATAAACAAATGGTGTGTTTTTAAATGCAAAGCAATTCATTATTTCTAGAAGACTTTGAAATAAATGTTTGAAGCTACATATATTTTCAAAGTAAGGAGATTAGAAAGAAACTCACAAATAACATGAGGACAATAAAACTGATTTTGTCTTTAGTGTGCAGACATTCAGAGGTCTGTGTTTTTTGTGTATTGGTTTGCTTGAGTGTTTGGGAAAATACATTGATTACATCATCCTTACACCTTGTATTTCTAAACAAAATTAAAACGTTAAAAACTTCTAAAAAAGCAGGCAATAAAAATTTAGTTAGTTCATAAGTTAGAGTCAGCCAGACATTATGAAATGTTTTAATATACACAGGAATATAAAAATTAATTAAACACATTTCTTGACTTGAATAATGTAATTAATGAAAGCAGATACTATCAATAATTATTACACAAGGATAAGGAACAGTTTCACATAGAAATTGGCTTACGGGATGAAAAGTAGTTTCTTAGGGGAAGAATAAGAAAAAATGCATTTCAGGAAAATTCAAGAACATGTTCAAAGGCATCTAGGCACAGTTGAATAAGGCATACTTGGGAAATGTTAAATAGTTAAGGGTGGCAAAAAGGAGGATGTGGCCATTCTAGTGACTTAGACACAAATAGTTGAAAAAATTCATGAAGACACTTGTATAGCTTCATTCTGTAGGGAACCACAAGGCAGTATACATACAATAAAGAAAGTGAAAACATGATCCAGTTTGTATTTTAGAGAAATAACAATAGTGAAGATTATTTGGAGAGACAGACGATATATACAAGGAGATTATTATAAATAGACAAGACAAACAATCTAAGGATTTTCACTAAATCCTGGGGTTTCGAGATAGAAAGAAAAAGGGATTTTTAACAAATATTAAGGGTATTTCTCCTGTCATTGATACCCTTGTTTTGTATTTTCTGAGTGCTGCATTTAACCCATATAAAATGTAGACAGAAGAACACCTGAATTAAGTATATTTTCAAAATTATATGTAATAAAGACCCTTTCAAATTACCTACACTTTAAGTGTGTCCATCACTGAGACATCTGTGTCACCGTTATAAATGATTTTTTTTATTTGGCCTAATCCCTTTGTAAATCTTTTATATGAAAGTAAAAATTTCACAGGAAGCAGTCTTTCTACCAAGTCTGCTTTCTCTGGGCATCAGAATCTTTCATGAAGTGGTAGCAGGGAAAGAGGACACAGATGGCCTGGAAATCCATCGATCTGCAAAGGCAGAGGAAGGGCTTGACTGAGGAGGCCCTACTGTAGTAAGATGTCAACAGGATTTGCAGCACATTACTGAATCCTCACCAAAGCATGAGGATTATTTCCAATTTACTGTCAGTCAGGTTAAGCACATTTGTATGAGACAAATTTTTCATGGTATAAAATTCTTACATAAATTTCCAATTTTTCTTCATTACAACACTGCTATAGCTAAGTGAATAGTTTATATTCTAGCCAGTCTGTTTCTCTTTTTTATTTATCCATAGTCTTGTTCCTGCTACTATATATTTCCCCAATTGTCTGCTCTGGGCTGTCATTTCTCAGTATTAAAGCCTTCTTTGTTCGTAACGGAAATATTCATGTTCTGTCTTTCCCTTGCATAAAACTTAGGGATCCAATTTTTATCAAAAGGCTTTGCTGCTTATGTTTTTGGCCATGCTTTCCTTGTTAGTCAAGAACTACTTCCACTTCCTTTCTTCCCGACCCTGACCCTAAGGACTCTCTATGTCCAGTGTCCATCTGCCATTCTGTCAGGTACTCTCAGGCCCCTGGCTTCTCGCAGACTAGGGAGGATTACAGTTAAAGAAACTGCTGGCTTCTGATTATCAGGTGAAAATAGTTTCCCCATTAATTTAACACATGGGATCCATTGTAATTACTGTGAAAAACTAAAAACATTTCCCTGAATTATGGCACCTTTTGTGGCTTTACTGTTTAGTATTCAGACACTTTATGGTATTTTGTGAGCTCTTTGCACATCAATGATAAAGAAACACACGCCTCCAAAGAATAATGACCAATCAAGATTAATTAGTGTTGTAACAGGCAATGTCAAGAAACCATACAATAATAATGTACAATTTAACTGGGGTTGTTACAGACTTCCAGACAAAGGCTTTATATTACTAAGAGAAAAGATACATAAAATCAAGAGGATATTGAATGTTGTTTGGCTCTTAGTCTGTGAGGCATCATTATTCAAAATGACAGCAATTATGTCTTGGTTTTTCTTTCAACAGTTCTCCCTAATATTCTCAAATATAAAGATATACAATGGCTCATTAGTCACTATTATGTTATTTCTTATCATAAGTATGTGTGTAAACAATTTTATTTGATATTATGAAGAATAAGAAATGTTTACCTTCCAAACCAATACACTTTAAAAAGTCAACACATTATAAACTGTAGCATACATATTAAAAATAAAATGTTTCTGGGTCTTTTAGAATTCAGAAAATCATATTAAATTTTGTACTACAATAAGTATAAATATCAAGGTATTATTCCCCTTTTATTTCTGTTACTATCTCTCAAATATGTAAACCTGTCTGAAGAAATACAAAATAAATGTACTATTTAACATATGAGTATTTAAAGAGTGAAATGTCTTAAATTTTCCAAGATTAACATTCTAGCTCATTTTAGATAATTCTTTCATTTATACTTAATCACACATACATTCTAAGTAGCTTAAAAATAAGTTCTCAAATCTAGTTAAAAGAATTCATGATTTTGATTATTTTGACTAGTATAGCTAAATATTGCAATAACTTATACATCTTAAGGCAAAACAGATACAGAAAAACCTATCTTAACCTTTTTTGATAAAGATAGTTACAACAGCAAATAGCTTGCATGATGTCCAGATGGAGTCAAACAAATATTTCCAGAATATTTTAAAACTATTTTGTACATGAATGATGATAAAAGAACTGTTATATATGACCAAAGTCTCACAATAAATATATATTTTTCAATGTTATGATGACATTATCTAATACAATGCTTGTCACATTGCAGATCCAGACTCTTAGTGGATCATGAATTTAATGTGCTAGTTTGTGGTTAACATTTGAACATGAAATAAGGTATATTAAACAGGAAAAAGTGGGGGGAAAAGACAGAGTGCATTTTTAATATTAAGGATAAGTATAATTCATGAAATTTTGACTTGTTTTACATATGCATTTTTTACTGTTTAGCCAGTAAAAGTGAATATGGCCACACCAGTTGCAGTTGTTTGTTTGGCACCTGTATGCATTGATTAGTCTATGCATTCTGGTACTGGATTCCATGCCATAGGCAATGTTAAATGTCTTCAATACCAAACGTGGATATTATTTATATAATTTTTATATTCTGTTTTTGAGACAGAGTCTCTGTCACCCTGGGTAGAGTGCAATGGCATCATCGTAGCTCACTGCAGCCTTGAACTCCTGGGCTCAAGTGATCCTCCTGCCTCAGCCTCCCAAGTAGCTGGGACTACAGGCACGTGCCACAACACCTGGTTAATTTTTCTATCTTTAGTAGAGATGGGGTCGTGCTGTTGCTCAGGCTGGTCTCGAAATCCTGAGCTCGGGCGATCCTCCCACTTCGGCCTCCCAGAGTGCTAGGATTACAGGTATGAGCCACCGTGCCCTGTTTAATTTTATGTCACATATTTCTTACGGTTATTCACACTCAAAAATCTTAGAACAGACTGATGACTGCAATTAAATTTTCCATGATAATGGAATGTGATAATAGATGTGTTAAACATACTACATTAATAATTGGTACTAGCTAACAAAACTAGTTTTTAGTGAAACAAATAAAAAGAAAACTACTACAAATATTTAAAAAGCAGATTTTTACCCTGAATACCTGGATGGTATATTTTCTGGAGAATATCTAAGAATTAGAGTGTTACTCTTTTCTATTAACTGACATGCTTTCTTTTTATTCTCTTTTTCTATTTTGAGGTCAATCCAAAAACTTTATGGAGCTGAATGTTTCCATTTTCTGGTAATGCGTAAGAACATAAACTGTATAAATTATGAATAGATAGAACTGAGTGGCCACGAATATTACCATCTCTAACATTCCTGCATTTAAAGAGATGGTGAAATAGTTATAATTCAGGTCAGTGTCCTAATGCAAATTATAACCATTATAGAAAGGAATTGGGTATTGCCAGCTACTGAATTTGTTTGAGTAGAAGTAGAAAACTGAGAAATAATGCTCTTGCCATCAGAAAAAGCAGCCTTATCAATCTTGCTCTATTCTACTCACAGTGTTGTATAATAATCTGATTCCCTCCAACCCTGAGAGGGACAGATTCTTGTCCACATTCTACATCTATTATTTCATTTTCCCTTTTGAAAGTCATACCTCAAGACTTCATTGATATCAAAATATAACCTTATATATGAAAGTTAAGTCTCTAAGGCAGTATATGTAAGTATATATGTGTTAGTTTATGAATCTTAATTCTAGGAAAATTAGAATATATTTTAGAAGATAATTCTAATCAATTCTAAAGTGAAATGAAGCTTTAAATTATAAAACTTACAAGCCAATGTTATTACTTTTTGCAATGGTTCCTCAAACATCTAAGGATTCTTTGAAAAGGAAAGTGACTTGTCTTATATATCTTAGATTGTTAAACCAAGTGGGCTCTTATAGACCTGACAGTTATCAAGGAAATATTGTTCATTATGTATTTATACTTACTGAATTAAAACGTAGTGTGCTCTGCTCAATTAATAATAATACAGAACAGGGTGAACTATGAAATACATTGTGCTTTTTTTAAAGGTTTTAATATGGAAAAAGACAAGCAGTTTGTCCTAATGAATGCATCTAATTGGTGTACTTTATTATAAAACACTGGAGCAGCATTTTTCGAGAGGCAGTTCTATTTGTAACTGACTGTCTTCAGCATGTCACGGTGTAATAAATGTGCTGCAGACTAGAACTGCTGATTAGCATTTCTGGAATCCCAGGAAGTTAGTAAAAGCTGTTTGCCATTAAAGAAAGACCTTTTTAGCAGCCTTCAGAAAGAGAGCTATAGTCTAATGACCTATGGGTGTTATTCAGTGTAAGTAACTTTGGGAAGATTTCCTATAATCTATTTGATGATATGTATGTTATAGAAAAGAAAGAAAAATGCTAATGAGAAAATCATGTTGCACAGTTGTGCTACAATAATGAAATATTTCCCATGGAAGTATGTTTGAAATATCTATTATAAGAAGTACCCCTCACTATAATTATCTGGATCACATCATTATTATTATTTTTACATTATCTGTTTTATGTTTCTCATACGTCAACATCAACAATGAATGTGGATCACCCAGTAGTAAAAAGAAAAATGAATAAGGACTAGATTTCAATAGAACGGAGAATGATGATACATAAGGCCAAACCAGAATTCACTTATTAAATAGAGTTTGAGTGGCACACTAAAAAGAATATGCTGTTCATTTTATCTAATAGAAAATATAATAAAATACAACCTGAATATAAAATTTGTGAGACACTAGGTAGCTATTTAATCCTGAAAATATTAAATTTATGCATTTAATAATCATTTTTAGGATTTAAAATGTGAGCAAAGCCACAAATAATAAAATTACATAGTAATTTTCAGTGTTTTCAGCCTTATAATATTACTTTCAATTTTTTCTATCAATTATTTGTACAAGTTGAGTTTCATAATTCATCTATTTCTAATTCTAATTTAAACAAAATACTTTTACATAATGCATTTTGTAGCTGGATTCCCTTGAGCTTTTAAAACTAAAGCAAATATGTAAATATTTTATGTTAAAAAATGAAATTATTTTTAATGTCAGTCTTCTGATTTAAAAACCTTGATAACTTAAAATACAATGCATCTAGTCTGTGTACAGGGAAGATAAATTGAGTGCCTAATGAATAGTATATTGTAAGAGACCAAAAATAATCCTGTATAGTTAAAAAAAAGAAGGGGGGAGAAAATTTAGTGAGTCAGAGACTAAAAGGAAGAGACAAACCATGAGACATTGGAATATTACAGCCCAACCAGGTTGTGTTTTCCTCTGCACAGAGAAGAGCCAATACACTGAGACAGCAGATGTTACAGCAGAGAAAAAGTTTAATATCACAGAGTGCCGAAGTAGGAGATGGGAGATTTCTCAAATCCACCTACCTGAGAATTTGGGAGAAAGGGTTTTTAAAGATAGTTTGGTGGGCAAAGTGTTAAGCAGTTGCATCTGCTTATTGACTGGGTTTGGTCACAGGGGTGTAGAAATCATCTTCTCATACTAAGTCAGTTCTTTGGTATGGGCCACTGGTCTGGGTGTGTCAGCCAATCTACTGGAATGCAGGGCCTGGAAGATACCTCAAAAAACTAGGCTTGGGTTTCATAAGTGTGATGTTATCTATGGAGAAAGTTAAGAATTTTTATGACCATCAGTTAAGTGACTCCTCAATAGCAATTATAGGAGAGCAAACTAGAGGACGATGTCTGGTTATCGTCATCATTTTTAACTACCTGTGCCTTTGCAGAGTTTAGGCCCTTACCACAGTTTTTGCATTGCACCCCTTCATTAATTTGTAAAGGGTGGTTTCAGGAATGGTATTAACTACAAATTGGCTTGAAGGCTTCCAAAACTCTTGTTCTAACAACTGTTTTTCATTCTTTCTCCTTTATTCCCTCCACTGCAGTCCAATTTGCTATAAAGCCACCTCTTTATACTGAGAATTACATGTTATATATGTAACTATGTAACTCTTGGCTTCCCATTTCAAAATCAAAATGAAGAAGTAATAGGCCATATTTAGTACTGCGCTCACACATGGAACAACCAACTGGGATAACCTGAGATCATAAGGTGGAGTATTTTATTAAAATGAGTCAGTTCTATAAAAAGAAGTGAAAGTGACAAACATCAGAGAAGGCGACAGAATAGGAAATGCCAGGAATCTGCCTCTCCACCTAGACAATAGTTGTAGTGGAAGAAACCATCTGAAGTGACTGTTTAGAAACTTTGGAGTCTATTTGAATACTTGCAACTTCCAGATGACAGCTTGGCTGGTAAATTACTGTTACTATCAGTAGATTTCAGCTTGGTAGTAACAACCCATCCTTTAGCCAGGACAGGCAGCTGTGGAACCACAACTCACATTTCAAAGGCAGCTTGCAGGAGTCAGGGTGGGCAATAGGGACCTTATCCTCCAAATACTGAGATTGTGTGTTCTAAAGGTGCTATTGATTAGCGAGAAGGTGGAGACACAGAGGGTGCCTGCCATTATTTCAACACCCACTGTCTGAAGCAGCTTCCAGGAAATTTAAAGGGGCTGCATTTTTTTTTAAACATTCAAAAAACAATTATATATACAGTGGGATTTAAAAAGTATTGAGCTTTTCCCTGAGCACATGCCTAGGGAAAGATACAAGTCAGAAAAGACCTGAGAATATTTCCTTTGTTGTGCAGAAGCTTTTTAGTTTGATATAGTTTCACTTGTTCATTTTTGCTTTTGTTGTCTGTACTTTTGGTTTCATATACAAAAACATTGCCAAAAGCAATATCAATATTTCCCCCTATGGCTTCTTCTAGAAATTTTATAATTTCAGATATGACATTTAAGTCTTTAACCCATCTTGACTATTTTTTGTGTGTAGTGTAAAATAAGGGTTTAATTTCATTTTTTTTTTTTTGCATGTAGGTATCCAGCTTTTCCAACACAGTTTCTCAAAGACATTACCCATTACTCATTGTGTATTCTTGGCACACTTGTTGAAAATCAGTTGACTATATATTCACAGGCTTATTCCTAGGCTCTCTGTTCTATTTCACAGGTCTATACATCTGTTTTTATGCCTGCCAGGTATCATAATGTTTTGATTACTGTAACATTGCAATTTATTTTGAAATCAGAAAGTGTGACACCTCCACCTTTGCAAAGGAAACAACCAACAAAATGAAAAGCCAACCTACAGAATGGGAGAAAGCATTTGCAAACCATCTGATAAAGGGTTAATATCTAAAATACATAAGGAACTCCTACAACTCAATAGCACAGAAACCCAAATAATCCAATTTTTAAAATGGGCAAAGGAACTGAATACACATTTCTCCAAAGAAGATATACAAATGGCCCACAGACATATAAAAAGATTCTGAATATCACAAATGGTTTGCATCATTAGGAAATGTAAATTAAAACAAAAATGAGTTATCACCTGTGAAAGTTGATCAGAGAAATTGGGTCATTCTTGTCAGACTCAAATAAAACAGAGTTGAGAAGCCGAGGAGGCAGGGAAGCTTTCAGGGCACAAAACGTTGCTCCAAAAATGTATGTCTTTGCAAGTCTGGAAGCTGAAACTGCCTACAGTGACCTGAAACCAGTTTTATCTAATGATTACCAAAAGGACCTGCTTTACTTTCAGACAAAATTTTGCTCACTTATCACTTATCAATCAGAGCTTGTCAGCTCCTCAAAACCTTACTAATGCCAATGAAATTTCTCAAAGAGCAGTACATAACATGTCTCCTTTTTATAAAAACTGACTTTCTCTTTGTTCTTCAGAGAGCACACTTTCACTTATGCTAAAGGTTGTGCCTCTCCAATCTGCAGACTGTTTCTTAGAGAAAATAAAGCTCTTCCCTTTTCCTTCAAAGATCTTATGGTCTTTTCTAATATACCTCAATACATCACACCTGTTTGGATGACTATTAACAACAACAACAACAAAAAAATAGATGTGAGGAAAAGAAAGGCTTTGTATACAATTGGTGGGAATGTAAATTGGGACACTTAAAAAAATAGTATGGATGTTACTCAAAAAATTAAAAATGGAACTACCATATCATCCATCAATACTACTTTGGGTATATATCCAAAAGATTCGAAATCAGGCTCTCAAAGAGATTTCTGCACTCCCGTGTTCATTGCAGCATTATTCACAATTACCAAGAGACGGTAGCCACCTATGTGTCCAACAATAGGTAAATGGATAAAGTAAATGTGGTACATACATATAGGGGAATATTATTTAGCCTTACAAAAGAAGGACATCCTGGCATTTGTGACCACATGGATGAACCCAGAAGACATCAGGCTAAGTGAAATAAGCAAGACACAAAACAACAAATACTATGTGATATCACCTATAGGGAAATCTCAAATAGTCAAAATTATAGAAACAGAGAGCAGAATTGTGGTTGCTAGAGATTAGATGCAGATGAAAATGAGGAGGTATTAGTCAAAGGGTAAAGAGTTTCAGTTATGCAAAATGATTAAGTCCCAGATCTACTGTACAGCATAGCACCAATAGTTAATATACTTAACTATATACTTAAAGACTTCATGAGCGGGTAGATCTTACATTAATATTAAAAGTTCTTAACACACATAATAAATAAATAAATAAATAAATAAGGAGGGAGGAAAGTTTTAGAGGTGATAGGTAAGTTTATGGCATAGATTATAGTGATATTTTCATGGTTGTATACCTATCTCTAAATTTATGAAGTTATACATATTAAATATGTACAGCTTTTTATATGTCTATCATATTTCATAAAGTGGTTTTAAAAAGTTACTAAAGACTTGAGAAGACTCATCCCCTGAAGGTGATCCTCAATAAGACTATTAGTCAATTTATTATCAGACACTTTGCAAACCAGAAGGCAGTGTGTTGATTTATTAAAAGTACTGAAAATATAAAAATAGTCAACCAAAAATTTGATATCCAGAAAAACTGTCCTTCACATATTAGGGAGACATTAAGAAATCCAGATAAACAAATCCAGATAAACAAAAGCTGAGACAGTTTGTTGCCACTAGAACTGTCCCGCTAAAGAGAGTCCTTCAAGTTAAAATGAAAAGAAGCTAAATATTAACTCAAAGCTGAATAATGAATAAACAAAGAACTAGAGTAAAGGAAAATACATGAGAAGTTATAAAAGTTAGAACGTTATAATTTTGGTCTGTAACGCCATTTTTTATTTTCTACATAATTTAAAAGATAAATTCATAAATAAACAATAATTAATCTATGATGTTGGGAACACAATGAATTAAGGCATAATTTGTGATACAAATAACAGAACAAGAGAGGAATGCAGAGCTTTTTAGGAACAAAGTTTTTGCATGGTGTTTGTAATGGTTACTTTTGTGTGTAAACTTAACTGTGCTAAGAATGCCCAGATAGCTAGTAAAACATTATTAGGGGATGTGTCTGTGAGGGTGTTTCCAGAGTGGTTAAACATTTAAATTGGTAGGCTTAATATAATCCATTGAGAGTGAAGGAAAGGCAAATTTTCTCTCTGAGACAGGATATCCAACTTCTCTTGCCCTTTGGACATTAGCACCCTTGGTTCTCATGTCAGATCAGAACTTACATCATCAGCTGCCCATTTCTCAGGGCAGCTGAGAGAGAGAGAATATTGGCTTCTCTTGCTCTCAGGCCATGCAATGTGGACTGAATTACAACACTGGCTTTCCTGGTACTTCAGCTTACAAACAGATTGTGGGGTTTAGCCTCCATAACAGTGTGAGCCAATTTCTATTAACTGCCCACCTCTTTCTGTTTCTTGATGGCAGTAGAAACCAAAATAGAGCAGGGTTGAACATGCTAATATCAGAAAAAAATAGACTTTGAATTCAAAGTCTATTTTGAATAGAGGGAATAAATTGACAGCTCTAATATAATGTTTGGAGACTTCCAAATCCAACATATGCCACTCCTATGCCATAATGGATAGATGAGAAAAACAGAAGAAAGTAAGTAAACAGAAGATGTAAACAACACAATAAATTACCTAAACCTAACGGACATATACAGAATAAACCAACCTATAAAACCAGAATACACATTCTTTTAAAGTGCACATGGGGCATTATCTAGGACAGAGCATACATTAGACACAATGCATCTCAACAGATTTTAAAAGACAAATATTATATTAATACAAACTATTTTTTCCAATCACAGCACAAGTATAAGTTAAAAGTCAATAACAAAACAAAAACTAAATATTCACACATATGTATAACTTGACCAACTCACTCTTAAACAACTAATGAATCAAAAAAAATAAATAAATCACAAAGGAAATAAGAAAATATTCAGAGATGAATAAAAATGAAACACAACCTACCAAAACTTATGGGATGCAGAAAACTCAGTGATCAGAGGAAAACATACAGCTATAAATGCTTACACTTAAAAATGCAAAAAAATCTAAAATTAATAACTTACTATTACACCTTAATTAACTAGAGAAATAAGATCCAAACCCAAAGCTAGCTGAAGGAAGGAAAGAATAAAAATTAGAGCTGAAATAGAGAAAATAGAGAATTAAAAAAGCAATACAAGGAAAATAAAGTAAAAATAAAGTTGATTCTTTGAAAAGATTAACAAAATTAACAAAACTTTAGCTAGTCTGAAAAAAAATAAATAAAAGGCATATAAGTAAAACCAGAAATAAAAGAGGGGACATCACCACCAATCTTACAGAGATAAAAAGGATTATAAGAGAGTAGTATGAATGGCTGTGAACTGACAAATTAGATAACTTAGAAGAAATGGACAATTTTCTTGAAACACTCAAATTACCTACACTGACTGAGAGGCAATAGAAAATCTCAAACAAGAAGATTAAATCAATAATCAAAAACTTCCCAACAAAGAAATATCCTGAATGAGATAAATTACCAGTAAATTCTTCCAAACATTTAAAGAAGACTTAACAGCAATCCTTCCCAAACTCTTTGAAAAAAATATTGAAAAGGAGGAAACAATTCGTAATTCATTCTATGAGGACAGCATCATGCTGATGCCATGATAAAGCCAGATAAAGGCAACACAGAAAGAAAAAGAAAGAAAGAAAGAAGAGAGAGTGAAAGAGAGAAAGAGAAAGAGAGGGAGGGAGGGAGGAAGAAAGAGAAAGAGAGAGAAAGAGAGAGAGAGAGAGGAAAAGAAGGAAAGAAAAAGAAGGAAGGAAGGAAGGAAGGAAGGAAGGAAGGAAGGAAGGAAGGAAGGAAGGAAGGAAGGAAGGAATTTGAAAAAATTTAACACCTCATGATAAAAAAAAAATCTCAGAAAATTAGGAGTACAGGGGAAATTCCTTAACTTAATAAAAGATATTTATGAAAATCCCACAGCTAACACACATATTCAATGTTGAAAATCTAAAAATTTCCCCATAAGACTGTAAAGCAGCACTTTCACGGCTGCTATTCTACATTGTCCTGGAAGTTTTAGCTAGAGCTATTAGACAAGAGAAAGACATAAAATGCATTCAAATTGGAAAGGAAGTGGTAAAACTATCACTATTTATAGATTACCAAAGAACCCTCCAAAAAAGCTAACAAAAGTAATAAATAAATTCAGTAAATTTCCAGGTACAGAATAAACAGAGAAAAATTTGTGGACATTTTGTACTATAGAAATAAGCAATATGAAAAGAAAATTATAAAATGAATTCCACGTATGATGGCATATATAAGAATCAAATACTTGAGAATAAACCTAACCAAAGAGATGAAAGCCTTGCACAAAGACAGCTTATTGAATAAGACAAAATACCTATAAATCATGTAAGTGTTAATGAATTAATATCCAGAATATATAAAGAATTCCTACAAATTAACAACAGCAGCATAAAAATAGGCAAAGGACTTAGATAAACATTTCTCCAAAAAAGATACACAAGTGGCCACTAAGCATATATATGCTTATATGTATAAATGTATATATATATTAATATATATGCTCAACATTGTTGGTCATTAGGCAAATGTAAACCAAAACTATGATGAGATAATACTTTATGCCTATTAGTATGAGTATAATTTTAAAAGAGGGAAAATAACAAGTGTTTGCAAAATGTGGAGAAATTAAAACATTCGTGCATTGATAGTATATATGTAAAATGATGCTTCTGCTGTGGAAAATAGTTTAGTGGTTTCTCAAAATGTTAAACAGAACTAGTACATAACTCAGCAATTCAACTCCTAAGTACATATCCAAAAGAATTGAAAGTGGGCACTCAGACATTATAAACCAACACTCACAGGAGAACCATTCACAACAGCAAAAGTCGGAAGCAACTAAAATGTCCATCGACAGATGAATGGATAAATAGAATGTGGTATACATATACAATGGAATATTATTTAGGCATGAAAAGGAAATGAAATTTTGATATATGCTATGATATGGACAGACATTGAAAACATTATGCTCAGTGAAATAAGCCAGACATAGAAGGAGAAACATTGTATGATTTCATATATATGAGGTACCTACAACAGGCAAAGCCACAGAGACACAAAGTGGAGTGGAGGTTATCAAGGTCTGGGAGAAGAAGGAAATGGGGAATTATAGGTTAATGGGTACAGAATTTTTGTCAGCATTGGTAAAGTATTGTAGGTGTTAAGTAAATGTTATGGTTACCTAATACTGTGAATGTATTCAGTACTAACGAATTATATACTTACAATGATGAAAAGGGTAAATATTACAGCATGTATAGTTTACCACAAGAAAAAAATAAATTTAAAAAGTATTTTAAAAAGGTCAGTCGTTTTTACAATTCTCAGCAAGTTATTTATATAATTGCCTTGGATGTTTTTACTATTTTAAACTGTAAACCTTCAGTAATAAATTTGGTTATCATATCAAAATGACACACGTACAAGCACATATATATGTAAGCTTTAATCTTTAAATATGAATAAAGTATCTGCTTTAGGATAGTCTCACTTAAATAATTGAAATTTTAGGCATTTATTCAAAAATTTTTAAATTTCTTTCTACTTGTATAGGTCATGTCATAAATTCACTTTGAGACTCTGATGCAAGCTGGGCCTCTTCTTCAGGAAAATGAACGGCCCTGTGCACACCACAGATACACACACGCGCACACCAGACCCGCACGCACACACTCTCACACTCACACACTGGGGTCAGGAGCTATTTGAGTCAAGTACACTCTGTGTTCTGTCCATGGGACTCGGGTTCAGAACTTTAAGTAATTTTCTTACGAAAAGATGATGAGTTTTTGATGAAGAGATACGATAACTAAAAAGCACTCAATTGCCCAGAACAAGAAGGTGGCCGTGTCATGCGTCCGACTGTCCCGGAACTGTGACACAGAATCACACATTCTAATTACGTATCCTAGAACTTTAATTGAAAGTAAAACTCAATTTGGTTCTACCTTACATTAACTTACTGTCATTTTCTATTTAAAAGAAAGATGCAGGAGGATGATAAAGTGATTTTGTAGAGATTTACTAATTTTTGAACTTCTCAAAAAGCAGGAATACTGATGATATATCATGTATTTTGGAACAATAAAATTGTCATTTCAAGAATTAGTATAGTTTAATTTTCAACTGCCATTTATATGCATATATTGCACAGCCTGTGCCATTCAAATCTTTGTCACCACCTCCTTCAAAGGCACATAATGGTCATTGATATTTGTCATTTGCACGTGCATTCTAAGCATGTTTTATAGTTCAATCCATAAATTTGTTCTTGCTATAACTTCTTACACAGAATTATCAGTAATTACCTTACAATTACTCTCTCACTGTTCTCTTCACAGACACCAGTCAGATTTATCAAGTGTAGCCTTAATATCATCTAAACTTTATTGCCATAACTGGAAATACCCAGGGATGTCTAACTGTACAGAGCCATTAGCACTAACTGCTCATGAAATTCAGTGCCTTATAGAACCTAACAGACTTACAATCATTTCTCAAGAGCTAAAAAGCAGCGACCACCAGTGTGTTTCATGTTCAATTACTTATTCCTCATACATAATCATTTTTATCTCTGAGGTTACAAACTTAGTACTACTCAGCTATTTACTCTTCATAAACAATCTAGCCACACTTATGAATGTCAAATCACAATAGCAATTATAATACATGAATGCTTATAATAGGCTTATTAAAACAGGCCGTTACAGTCTTATTATTGTTCAATATTGACATCAACAAAGTGAATGACAATAAAATGATTATGTTTCAGAATATGTAATAAAATGCACAAAAGACCACAATAAAATGTTATTATGCACCATAAGGAAAATAAGTAGTTTTAGGAATGAAACAGTTGAGCCATTAAAAATGTTGTGAAAATGATTTGAGTCCTTTGTGACTGAAATATAATACCAGATAAAACAATGACAAAAAAGTTACATTAAAATCTAACTAGTTCATTTCAAAACATAAAATCACATAAAAGTTCAGATAGCTAGAGGAAAATATATTTAAGTTTCTATCACACTCAAACACGAACAAATGAATATTGTGCATTTTTCTTAAACCAAAAATGTTATATTTAATGATTCTGCTGATAAAATAGTTTGTATTAAGTGAACCAAACATGACTTGTTTAGATGTGTAAATGATTCATAATTACGAAAACTGGAAGGTAACCGTCGATGATATTCTAATAGGAAACAGAGGTCTTACACATCTTAGCCAGTTACCGTGAGTCATAACTGAGAGGAGGATCAATGGCACTATATTAATGCCAGTCTGGACAGGCTGACACTTAAAAATGCCTTCAAAACTGTACAGTATAAAGTAGGATGATGTGGAGCCACTAACCAGTGCGCATCAAACAGAGTCAGACAAATAAAATTCATAAAATGTGATGTGTAAGTCTCATTATAAACCACTTCATAAATGCTCAAAAAAAAAAAAAATCTAGAACAGGTAGGGGAAAGGTCACTTGGTTAGGAGTCTGAAGGCAAATATTAAAATAGATGTTGCATATCAGGCTAGTTCATCGTTTTACTAAGTGTAATCAAGGAATACTTGTTTTGAAAAAGTTTTGTAGAAAAAAAAAATCTACCTCAAATCAGTTTGAAAACTACAACATGATACATCCTTCTTTAGGGCCATCAAGGTTACATTAGCGTATCAAAAGCTTTGAGAAGTCCTGACAGAAAGACATTTAACTTCATTAGCCTACCATTTCCCAAACTCATCAGAACAACTAGTTATGTTTAATATAATGATTTTATTTCTCTTCTTTATATCACTAAGTCACTGTTTTGGGGGAGTGTCTATTACAGACAGCAGATCCCCAATGTGTTGATATTATGAGATGAGTCCTTTGGGAGGCGACCAGGTCGCAAGGGTAGAGTCATCATGAATGGGATTAATGTCTTTATAAAAGACAGTTCGGTCAGCATGTTTGCTCTTTGCCCTTCTGCCATTTGAGGACACAAAGCAGATACCATTTATGACAATGAGCATTCACCAGATACCAAATCTGCTGGAACATTGATCTTGGACTTTTGAGTCCTCTGAACTGTAAGCAATAAATTTTTATTGCGTATAAAGTACCTAGTCTAAAGTATTTTCTTATAGCAGTTGAAAACAGACTAGGACAACTGGTTAAGAATGTTTTCCAAGTTCAGATTTCTGGGTTACCTGCAAATGGTTAATATATAATAGGGCCATGAAACTTTGGGGTTATCTACTCCACTGAACAAAAATTATCTGCAAGACTACTTCACAAAATCTATAAGTTACCATGGAACTTCAATAGGTCTGGGAAATTTACTTAATAGGAAATATTTAAGGGAGCTAAGTATATTCCCCTAGACAATCCTTGAATGGATGTGACCCTATGTGATATTGAAATATGTGTGGCCTATCTTCTTGTATTACTTCCAAATTTCAAATAATTTTTCCTACATCTTTTAAATCTGAATCTATTAAAGAGTTTTCTGGGTAAGTACTCTCATTCCTTAAAATGGCTTTCCCTTTCCAAGAAGATGTGAATTGTTTGTTAGTTGTATAAAACTTGGATCCATATAATATTACTTTGATGAATGGCTGGGGATTTAAGTTACTGGTTTTCTATATAAACATTATCTCACTTGGAGCTGGCACCTTTTACTCTATCAAATGAAAACATTAAAAATTTTTGAGTACTGCAAGGTATAAAATGAAGATTGACCTCATATTTTTCTGATACAGTAAATTCGTAAAATAGAACTTCAGTGACATTAGGTGGAAAGTGTGTTTTATATGTTAATACTTGAAATTTTTTTCAAAAATTATGGAGAAATTTAGGAGTTTAAAAAATAATTATTGATATTCAAAATATATCATCAAAAAAAGCAAAATTTAACATATGATATATTCTGGTTAACTGTATTTCTGGTCCAATGTTCTTTTGGATTACTCAAATTGGATCTTTCTTATTATTGTTATTAGTAAAAGCAGTAGTCATAGTATCATTATTATTTGGTTTATGGTTGACTACTAAAGTTAGTTCAAGATACTACAAAATGGAATTAATTTTATCTCACACAACCCATAAAGGAAATCCCAACATGAGTTGTCACTATTTTTTTTCATATGATGTTCACAACTAGTTAGTACTAAAATTAAAAGAAACTTCTAATGTCTTTAGGATGAAATTCAAATAGTTTGTAACTATCCTAGAAATAAGCTCATCTAAATGACCTACTATCATAAAGAATATGCCTATGTTGGACTTTTCCTCAATATACCCACAGTAATTTAAGTTTGGATAATTTAAAATTAAAATTAGGTTTGAGGAGAATTATTCCTTGAGAACTGTTCTAAAATAACATTCCATTCACCTCACTGCCAACTTTCAGATTCTACTACTTGAATTATCTCAAGAACTCATGCAAATTTATGTTTTTATGTGTCTCCATATGGAGAATAGTTATTTTTTTTTTTTTTTAAATAAGGAGAATCTGTGAACTGGCTGTAAGTTTGCCGGTTAAGTCTTCTCCAGGAAAAAAAAAAAAAAAAAAAACTTTTTGGATAAAATTTTGGCAATACAACGATATTCTATTTAAATCAAGCATCTTCAAAATTTCATAAAACACAATATTAAAACAAAAAAGGTAATCTAGATTTATGGGCAGCAAATATATTTAAAACACAGACAGAATTTCTATAGAACTAGTGAGAAAGAGAAGACATCTATCTTCAATTTGTTGAAAGATCTTTTTTTTAAGACAGACACAGAGATGTGAGGAAGATCTTTTCAATAAAAAATTTCTGTTTCACTCTTAGGTTCAGTCATGTCAAATAGTTTCCTTCCTTTCAAACTCTGAATATAGTCAACATTACCATGCTTTATATGTTGCTTAGAGTATGAGTTAAGCTGTTATGAGCAGGCTTAGGCTAAAAAAGGAAAAGGATAATTTAATGTTTTAAATAAAAAGTTTTAGGTACGAAAGATTTCGGTTCTAATTTCAATTATACTACTTGTTATATAATCCTGAGAAAGATATGTTGTCCAAGCCTCACTTTGATCATCTTTAAAATATATTTAATAATACTTATCTCATTTATATATATAATACATTAAGGTATTATTTTCTTTAATGTATTTTTTTTTTTTTTTGAGACAAAGTCTTACTCTGTTGCCCGGGCTAGAGTGAGTGCCGTGGCGTCAGCCTAGCTCACAGCAACCTCAAACTCCTGGGCTCAAGCAATCCTTCTGCCTCAGCCTCCCAGGTGGCTGGGACTACAGTCATGTGCCACCATGCCCGGCTAATTTTTTCTATATATTTTTAGTTGTCCAATTAATTTCTTTCTATTTTTAGTAGAGACGGGGTCTCGCTCTTGCTCAGGCTGGTTTCGAACTCCTGACCTTGAGCGATCCACCCACCTCGACCTCCCAGAGTGCTAGGATTACAGGCGTGAGCCACAGCACCTGGCCTATTTTCTTTAATGTATTGAAGTTATTAATGTAGTGAATGAAGCATGATAGTTCCTCAGTTGTTCAATTAATGGTTGTTACTCTACTATACTACAAAACAATTGTAACTGAGTAAGCATATTTTCTTTAATTCTGAGAAAACATGTTTTAGAAACTGACGAGAATTTCAAAAGTTTTTCTTGTTTGCTAGTTTCCTTATGGTTGCACTAGAGACACTATCTGTTATAAAATAAGAAAAGCAGAAACTGTAAAATGGAGAAGGCTGTAGGAAATAATCATCACCTTTTTTCCCACCCCTAGCTTGCTTTCCATGAAAGCAAACTTAGAATAACTAAGATTCTTACCTATTACCTACTTGTCCTTTATTGACTCAATACTTCAAGGGATTAGGTTGAGTAAAAGAATATAAATCAATAAATATCTTCAATTGGGGGGGGGAGGCTGTAGTCTTGAAATCAAAACATCTTTCTCAATAGATTTTGGGATGAGAAAAAGATTTGCAGGTCTAAATAATGAAGAAGCAATATATAGCATTTATGCTATGAGCAATACATTGAAAAATGCAATGATAAAGAGAGAGAAATTTGCCCAGGCTGAATGTAAAACTGAATCCTTGGGACTTAGGATGAGATGAGTAGGGCACATGATGGGGAAATCTGACCAGAAGGGATGAAATAAAAAGAGGAAAATCAGCACAAAGGGGTTGCCCAGCTGCCTAGGCAAGCTAGTAACTTATCCACATCAGGAAAACAAGTAGGAGCCAACTTATGGAACAATATTGATATGTTTTCTTCTTGTTATCTGCAGTGGACCTCCCAACGACAATTATCCACTCATATTCCAAGACACTACTCAGCTCAATAAAAGCTACTCTCTGTGGGCACTATTTTCACTAACTGGGACACTTGTAAACCCAGCCCCTCCAAATGTAAACAGGTTAATTTTTATGGTATTATATTATTTGCTTGACAACTTATTTTAATATTTTTTTATGCACTCAAACTGAGAAAACAATGCATAATGTTGCCAGGAGTTAGTCACCAGTATTAGGCACTTACCGGTTTTTAATCTTGAACTTGCCACATCGTATCTCAGCATCCAGTTCTTCCTCACACAAAGTGATAACCTGTCCTCTCTATCTTAGATGCAAGGTGAAGTAGTAACTAGGATGATGTACATGAGAATGACTTATAAGTCATATAACTAGTAACTACTTTAACCAATTATCTGATGAACGAGAAAAGTAAATAGTAAGATGGTAGAAAGACATTATTTTAAATTGTTTGGATTTGAAGGAAGAAAATTGCTAATCACTTTGTTAACTGAAATTTCTTCTTTATCTACGTATGCTTATATGTTTTAAACTTAAGCCTCTTTAATTGAACTAATTCAAGTTGAATGAATTATAAGCAGCACATTTAAAGGAGTATAATAAATTTCATTTTAAATAAAGAACTTGTTATAGTATTTCACCAAAGTAAAAGTTGAAAGTTCAGCATCTGAAACACTGCAGTATCATGTATTTTATTAGAAAAATATATTCTGGGTGTTAAAATATTTGGCCATCTTTAGTGGCCTTGTATTTTAAAACAGAATAGAATTATAATTCAATTTAAACATCAGAAATATGTTGGTATTTAACATTATTAACTATAATAAATTAATAATTATTTATTATAGTTGAGAGAACATATGATTTGAAAGGGACATTATTAATTTTAATTCTACCAAATTCAATATTTTCTAAGGCCATACATAATTCATTTATGCATATGAGATGCATATTAGAAAAAAGATTTTTTCATTTAAATATATGATTAGTGAATGATAATATTCTGTTTCTCATTATTTAAACATATTAATTTCCAAAAATCTTGAGATAATTTTCTTCAAATTTTAATTCAAAACTCAATATGCCTTGGGTTATATTTTTGCATTATAAAACTATCTAAAGTTTTTTCATTTATATGGGAAACATTAGTTATTTCTTTACAAAATAAATATATTTTCAGCTTAATAAAAATCACAATTCTAATAATCCTATTTCTATTATATTTACTCATAGATGAAATACTAAATCATTTAGAATGTATTTTAATTTTTACCTCTCATTGACTTGTGTCTAAGGTCTTCAAAGACAAATTTGACTTAATCAATAAATTTGATGGATTAATTACAAATTTAGCTTATAGATTTAAGAGTTCAATAAGAAACCCATGAATGTCCATTCTTAAATAATTTCATTGGAAAGAATAGCTTTTATGTCACTCCAGAGACCATTTAGTATTTGATGAAATTGCAATCAAGGTTTGATTTCGGGTATTCTATATATTGAAGTGATCTTGGTCTAAACATTAATGAAAATATTTGAAAATATAACATACCTAGAACAATTAATAATTTCTGTGCATTTTATTGAGATATGAGTAAGTTAATAAACAGTGAAGTAAAACTATCATTAGAAATCAATTTATAAGAGTAATATTTTCATACCTTCTAGCCTGATACTATGTCTTGGTCTGGTTACTGGATGAGTGAACTCTCAGATCCCTCAGATGCCATAGTTACCTCCAGTAAGGAAACTGAGTAGAAATTCTAGAAAGCTACTTAACGAAGTAGTGAGTTGCTATCATCAGTATTTAGCACCCAGTCGTCATCAATATTTCAAAAAAGAAGGAAAAAAATAGAAAAATACCAAAACCTTGATATGAAAATTTGGGTCACCCTACAGTGATTATAGTGAAATTTAAGAGAACATTGAGTCAGATTTTCCTTCATTTCCTTCTTATACTTAGAGGCAAAGATTAAGGGGAAAATCTTATGTAAGCTTACTATTTTTACTACTCTATAAGCCTGAGATGAAGCAACCAATGATGCAGGAGGAGAAATCCTTGAAGTAAAGTGAAGAAATGTTTCAAGGAAGGAAAAGAAACACAGTTGTGTCAAATGTTGTTAATAGGTTAAATAAGGTGTTAATAGGTCAAATAAGTCTGAGATTAGATTTGGTGACATGGGCTAATTGGTGACCTTGATAATGAAGGCTTCAGTGGATTAATGGCAAAAGCACAACTGAAATATTTTCAAAAGAAAATAGGAGGAGAGGAATTTGAAACAGAGTGGAAAACGCAATGCGTGCACATACACACACACACACACCCCCCTACCTTTTAGTTTAGTTGTGAAAGGAGAGAAATGTAGTGATAGCCGAAAGGAAAGGAGAGTCAAGAGAGTTTTGTTATTATTACTTTTTTAAGATTGAAGAAATAAATGTCACATTTGCAAATTAACGGAAAAGTCTGAGAAGGGAGGAAATATTTGGAATCTGGCATATTCGTTAAATTTGTAAGGTCTGTGGCGGCCTGACAGCGGCTCCCTCACATTCTCGCCAGGCCAGAACCGCAGATGGCCCAGAGTTCGAGGCACAGCAACTAGCACCACAAGGTTTCTGGGAGGGACAAGGAGTCCCCTGGGGCCTGATCCAGGACTGATGACTGGAGAAACCTGGGAGTATGGACTGCACCTGGCTTTTCACTGAGATATCTGCCAGAATCGAGAGATGTCCCTCCCAGAGACCCACTTTTCCTCTGCAGCTACTGTGGACAGCTCCTTGCGCAAGCTGGCAATGCCCGCTCGAGCACTCTCCACTACCGTCTGCCTTGTCGCCCCAGGCTCCCTAAGCCTCTGGGCTGGCTCAGGCTGTGTCGGGGCACCTAGGAAGTGAGAGAGGCAGAGGCAAACCTCCACAAAGGGAACAGCATGGATAAATCCTCTCTCATCTTTAGGAGAGACGATTTTGGGGTATTTTCTACAGTTGTTTGACAGTCCCAAGGGGAACTAAGCCCCAGCTACCCACAGCGGTTTAGTCACTGGCTCGCTCTTCATCTGCTCTCCCTTCCTAAGCTGCCTCTCCCTTCTCTCTCCCTCCTGCTTCCTGAGTTCATCCCCCAGGTGAAGTACCTGCACCCAGAGCTTTGTCCAGGCTCTGTTTTGTGAGGCATCCAAATTAGATAATGGCCAAGGATTTTAACTGTAGCGTTATTTACAACAGCAAAAATAAAGCCCACATTTAAAACAGTGCAGGGATAGTTAAAAAATGTGGTAGAGCTTTATTAAATGTTATGTTAATGTCATTAAAATATTTTAGAATAAAATATAAAATGTTCATAAAAGCTAAATCTCAGGGTGTATATGTGGTTGGGTTTTATTATATTAATTTCTTTTTCGTATTACAAACAGTTTCTTAAGTTGTTTATGCCATCTTTATAAACATGGAAATACAATAAATGTTAATTAAGAAGATAAATACCATCAGCAAAGCACAAAATACAAAGAGAAAGTTTGTATATCCTTTTCCTTACCTGCAGGGAAATTGCACAAATGATTGGGTTTTAATTAGTTCAAAAGCTAAGGTAAAAAGGAACAAATATATTTCAAGGAACTGGACTTATAGTACATAATATGCAAAAGAAAAAACCCTAAAGTCAAAACATGTTTTTAAAATTTCCAGTGATTCATATTTATGTAACTATAATATATTTGTATTGTATAGTGACCAAAATAAATCACTGAAGGTGAATACCACCCACTTATAAAAGAATATAGTAAGACTGTGCTCTTAACAGTCTTGTTATATGTTTTAGTTTATTGAATAGACGTCCATATTTATTTAATCATACTGATGTCTTTATACTTTTTCCCTTAGTTGACGACTAATTTAGAAGCCATCCATGGATCTAAATAATTTGTACTATTTCTTTCCATGTTTACTATTTAGTTTTCATCTACGCTATACATCAATTTTAATGCTTTTATGAGAGGTTTAGTGCATTACTGGAATCATGACATGTTAATAAAAATTGCAGCATTTTATTATATAAACGGGTAATCGCCTATCAGCATGTTGCTCGAGCAATCTTTACAGGCTATTATGTTAATAACTCAAGTATGTAAAATTTCCAACTGAAAATAATAAACTATAACCTAGAGTAAATAGATCACAGAGAGAGATTTAACCATCTTAGTTCAGTCACCAATAAAGTGCTTTTTAAAAACAATAAAAATATTCTCATAGTGTATGTTCTGATAGGGTCTTTGTACTTGACTGTATCCTTGAGATTTAGTAGATTATATTACATATTTAAGACCACAATGACATCTTCCATAAATTTATAATGATTCCATAAAGACTTGGAATTTCTATGATATAATATGAATTTCAGATCTGCTTATACATATTATATAAAATATAAATACAATTTTCCAATTAGGGAAAGCAATGAATAGCATTTGAAAGTAGAACTAAATATATTAGTATAGCAATTCATTAAATAATGAATTCATTAATCTTTTATTATAATTTTATTCTTCAAATGTTTACTGAGTACCCTGTAAGTTGCAGGCAGTCTTCTGGGCATTAGATTACAGCAGAGAACAAAAGAGGCCAAAGTTATTGCCTTTAACTTAGTGAGAGAGGATCACCTATAAACTAGAATTAGAAAATGATGTGACATGTCAGATGGAGATTAGTGATATGGAGAAAAGTAAGGTAAGAAAAGGGATAGGATGGTCAGGGGGCCAGAGCAGTACTACAATTTTAAATAGAGTGGTAAGGGACGCCTTTACTGAGAGTGAGATTTGAGCAAAGCCCTGACAGAGGCAAGAGAGCCAGCAATGGAGGAGAAGGTCCCAAAGAAAGTACAGAAGCCCTGAGGCAGGAGCTCAATTGGTGTGTAGGAAGACTAGCAATGAGGTTCCTGATTTTGAAACAGAGTCAGCAAGGAAGAGAGAGGCAGATGTCTTTGAAGAGACAATGACAGATTAGGTTGAATTCTGTAGACCACAGCAAGGAGTTATTCCTTGTCAGAGCACTTAACGGTCACAGTGTCATGCTTTGTCCTTCCAAAATAGGGGCTTGGACCAGGAGTTTAAGGTTGCTGTGAGCTAGGATGATGCCACAGCACTCTAGCCTGGGCAACAGAGTGAGACTTTGTCTCAAAAAAAAAAAAAAGAAACCAAAATAGGGGCTTGGAGTCTCTCTCAATTAAGCAGCATATTTTTTTTATGAAGATTCAAGTCTCCCCATTATACCAAATAAACTGAGCAACTATTATCACACAGCACCAAGTTCATACCAAGTAATGTCAATATCTACAATTACTTTAAGTTTCTTGGCCTAAACCATTGTCAGTATGTAGAAATTGGGCTTATCTCAATCCAGAAGTTTAAAGTATTATTAAATGTATTACATTTATAAAATTCCAACTCATTTCTATTTACTATAATCAAGAAAACAACTTTTATATAAACTATTAACTTTGACAATTGCAATTTAGAAACTAGCAAATTACAGATTTGCTAAACCATGTTCATTTATTGGAGATCCTAGCAGGAGATACACATTTATCATACTATATTAAAAACAGAAAGAAAGAGGATCACATTACAAATGTAGATTTATTTGTTGTTAATTATTAGTTAATATTTATGTTAATATTTATAACTATAATAAAAATTACATAATAGCTACTATATAGCATCTATTATATGTAATACATTGAGAAAAGCACTTTACATTTGGTCCTTCATGTTTGAATCTCAATTGTAACTGTATTTTTAAATAAAATTTTAATTTTAGAAACGCTTTAAATTTATAGAAAAACTTCTAAAGGTAATATAATGATTCTCATATACCCTAAACTCAGTTTCCCCTATTATTAACATCTTACATTAATTTTGGTATATTTGTTATCAGTAATGAACTAATATCAATATATTACATTAACTAAAGTCATACTTTCTTTAGATTTTCTTGGTTTTTACCTATTGTGGTTTTCTATTGCAGGATTTCATGTAAGATACCACATTCATTGTCAATCTCGTTAGGTTTCATTTGGCTTCGAGTTTCTCAGACTTCTCTTGCTTTGCATAACCTTGATATGTTGAGTATTGGACAAATAAATATGTTGCAGATTTTCCTTCAACTGAGATTTGTCCGACTTTTTTCATGATTAGAATGGGATTGTGGGTTTTGAGGAAAATCACAATGATAAAGGGTAGTTTTTATCATATATCAATGGTACTATTATGGGTTCAATTACATCCCCTTGGAAAAGATATATTGAAGTCCTAACCCTCAGTATCTCAAAATATGATCTTATTTGGAAATAGGGTAGTTGCAGATGTAGTTAGTTAAGTTAAACAAGGTCATACTGGAGTAGGTTGAGCTTCTAATCCAATATTAGTGGTGTTCTTGTAAGAAGACTATAACACAAAGACTCAGAGACAAGGAGAATGCCTTGTGATGACTCAGGCAAAGATTGGGTGATGCAGCTGCAATCCGAGGGATGTGAGGATTACCCGCAACACCATAAGGCAAAGACACGGAACAGATTGTCCTCTAGAGCCTTTTGGAAAGCAAGGCCCTGCCACCTTGAGTTTGGACTTCTGACCTCCAGAGTGTGAGACAATAAATTTCTGTAGTTTAAACCAGCTAGTATATGATACTTTGTTACAATTGCCCTAGGAAAATAATACAGTTATGTACTACTCACATGGCTTATTACTATTGATGCTAACCTTGACCACCAACTTAGACAGTGTTTTTCCCCAGTAATATACTCTTTTTCCCCAGTAATATACTCAGTTTTTCCCCAGTAATATACTCTTTTTCTCCTTTTCCATACAGTACTTTTTGATAGCCAAACACTATGCACAGCCCACACTAAAGGAATGAGGAGTTTTGCTCCACTTCTTGAAGGTGGACTATCTATGTAATTATTTGGAATTATCTGCATGGGAGAACTGTCTATTCTCTCATACTTCTTTATATAATCAATTATTTAGTTCTATCATTATGACTTCATGGGAATTTTATATTTCTGTTATAATCCAATAATACTTTATTTTTTTTGCTCAAATTATTCTATGTTTGGCCATTAGGATCTCTCTCTCTCTCTCTCTCTCTCTCTCTCTCTCAAATAAATCCTTGAACTACATGGGTTTGAACTACAAAGGTCCACATGTACACAGACTTTTTTCAATAATACATTGGAAATTTTTTTGGAGATTGTTGGCAATTTGAAAAAGCTCACAAACCACATAGTTGAGAATTATCAAAAACTAAAGAAAAAGCTGGTAATGTAATGGATGCATGAAATACATAGTCTATTTTGTCATTTACTACTATAAAATATATACAAATCTATCATAAAAGTCAAAATCTATCAAAAACTTACACACATACTTACAGACTGTACATGGCATCATCTACAATTAAGAAATTTGCAAACAAACATAAAGATACACTTTTAAATCATAACTGCATAACATTAACTATACTATATTCTGTACTACTGTAATAATTTTGTAGCCACCTTTTGTTGCTATTGGGGTGAGCTCCAGTGTTGCAAGTACTCTCTTAAAATGCCCTATGACACTAATCATCTCTCCCTGAGCAGTTCATCTCTCCAGTAAATTGCATATCATGGTAAAAAGTGATGTCTCCTGGTTCTTGCATATTTTTCATCATATTTAGCACAATACCATAAACCTTCAGTAAAACTACGGTATCCATACAAGTGACGCTAGTGATGCTGAAAGTATTCCCAAAAAGCAAAGAAAAGTCATGACATTGCAAGAAAAAGTTGGGTTGCTTAGTATGTAGGTAGATTGACGTTGGCCACTATGGTTGCCCAATATTTCAAAATAAATGAATCTGTCTAACCCAGGCAACAGAGCAAAAGCCTGTTAGTAAGTAAGTAAATAAATAAATAAAATGAATCTAGCGTAAGGACTATTGTAAAAAAAAAAGGAAAGAAAATTTGTGTAGTTGTTGCTGCAGCTATACTAGGAAGCACAAAAATCTTGTACTTTTTGCAAAATAGCTCATGTTGAAATGCAGCTTTTATGTGAGTGCAGGATTGCTACAGGAAAGGCATACCTATAGACTATAATATATAGACTGTAACATGAAATGAGAAAACATGAAATTATATGACAACTGAAGACAAAAAGAGGGTGAAAGTTCTAAGGTTGGAGAATTTAATGCCAGCAAAGGATGGTTTGACAATTTTAGAGGAAGGTTTGACTTAAAAAAATATCAAAATAATAGGAGAAGCAGCTTCTGCCAACCAAGATGCAGCAGATGAGTTCCCAGA
>CAUYRT010021489.1:0-15523 GCA_963574885.1 Lepilemur ruficaudatus | reverse complement strand
CAATTAATTTCTTTCTATTTATAGTAGAGACAGGGTCTTGCTCTTGCTCAGGCTGGTCTTGAACTCCTGACCTTGAGCTATCCACCCGCCTCGGCCTCCCAGAGTGCTAGGATTACAGGCGTGAGCCACCGCGCCCGGCCTTGTTATCACACTTTTATGAATGCATATATTTTATACAAACTAGCTAATATTTTGAGCAATTCCCATGTGCCTGCCTTGTGCTTGGTGACCCTTGGGAACTGTTTACTCAACCCTTCTCACAGCAACCCTATGAGGCTGGCACTATGATTTTTCCCATATTCCTGATGAGGATAGGAAAAAGTACCTGGCACATAATAGGTGTTCCTAACTATTCGTTGAATGATTATATAAATCTTAGCCCATTAAACGATTTCTAAACACCAGCTGCTGTGCTTCTGAAATCAATAACCCTTGGTGTCATTTAAATGCTCACAAGGCTTCAAATCTTAGATGGATCAATGCATGTTACCTCCCAGGGAGGCAGAAATTTACCACTTTCCTTATCAGAAAGGCCATGGGGACAGGACAAGGCTGAGATCACAAAAGGCACTCTGTGACACAGGAAACATGACTAGATCAACCTCAAAATTAGTTTGCACATCTACACTTTATGTTAATGAGCTAGCTATAAGCAAGATGGCCCCGTGTGTCTGCTCATTCATCACTTGTTTACAGAGCATCTGTTCTGTCCAAGGGTCTGCTCTCTGCTTCGGATACAAAGATGAACAAGACCAGCCTCTGCCACCATTTCCAAACAAAAACTAGGCCACATATTCAAGAGAAGTGAGTGTTCCAATGGGAAAAAAATTCTAAATTCAGGCTCATCTTGGAGAATTGGAGCCCTGTTACCCTCAGAGCTGGCTATAACCTACTTCTATGAACGCTGCTGTTCTGACAGCCACCACACACTGTTCTCAGACCTGCCACAAATTGGGGTTTGTCACTTTGGGCTTAATCTTCCACCTCTGCTGGCCTCAGTTTCCTTTTGTTTAAATGAAGGAGTTGAATTCATTCAGTGACAGCAAGGTTCCTTCTAGTTCTGAAATTCTATAATGTTGCAGCATTTACATCTATAGGAAAACAAAAATTTCATTCATTCACCCAAAATATTTATTGAGTACTACTTATATTCCAGGAATGGGGCTAGAAAATGCAGATATAAATGGTGATGATACACAGTTCCTACCCTCAGCCTAATAAAGGTGAGTGAGCAGTCTGCCGTGAGGCATACAGTAATAGGAACTACGACAATTACTTATACTATTGAGTGCTGACTACGAACTAAGCACTTCATGGGCATTATTTCATTTTCACTTCAGAATAACACTTTGCTACAGGCACTATAATTATGCCACTTATGGATGACAAAGCTGAGATCTAAAGAGATCAATCAACTTGCCTGAAATCAGAAAGTTGGGACTCAAACCCAGAGCCTGCCTAACTCTAGCACCATGGTCTTGATTACGAAACTATACTCCAGTCTTGATGAATGGACAGAAATACATATAATACAGAATAACAAAAGTGGAGTGCAGAAAAAGGGCTTGGGGGAGGGAAGACTACTTATTGGGGCTGGAGCCATAGAGGGTTTCTGGGAGAGGCGCCGTCTGAGTCAGGCCTGCAGGATGGGTTGGGGGAGATGGGAAGAAATGGAATTGTCAACAAGAAGAAAGAAAGGCTAACACACCTGTCCCCTGAGGTCCCCCTGAGCTGATGACATAGTCCTTGTTATACCATCAGGGGTGGGACATACCCACCTACAAAAAAAAAGTACCATCTGTTTTACTTCCATCAGTTTCCACCTGTGAGCACAAGCACCTGCTAGCACTTGTTCACCTGCCATACCCTTCCTTCCAATCTTTCCATCATGCCTTCTTCTAGAATTTGAGTCTCAGCTTAAGTGTCCCCTCATCAGAGATACCTTCCCTGACCCATGTTGTCCCTCCAGGTCATTCTGTATCACATTGCCCTGAATTAAAAAAAAAAATTCACAGAACTTATCAGTATCTGAAATTATTTATTTATCTATATGACTATTACCTGACTCTCGCAGTAAAATATAAGGTAATAAGGGTTGTGACCTTGTTGGTCTTGTTCACTCAGTGCTGATCCTCCAGTGCTTATTATAGGTGATCAATGAATAGTCACTGAATAGACAAATGACTCAATAATCTCTGCCCTGAATCCAGGCTGCATTTGTGGTGAGGTAAGGTTAGGTGATGAGGAGTCAAAAACTTAAATTCTTTTCCAGGCTCTAAAATGCTCTACACGTGTAACCTCTACCTCTGAAAGCTTAGTTTCAATGTCTGCCAAATAAGAATAATAATATTCCCATTAAACACTTACAGATATATTAAAAATATCTGACACGTAAAAGTGCGCAATGTCATTACTGCTGTCATACTTTCTTTTACTCTGGGGTTTAGAGTAAGGAAAGAAATGTGGAAAGAAAAAGTGCCTGTTTAATTTCAACATTCCTTTATGTCCATCTAGAAGTTTGCTTCTAATCTAGGAGACTACGAGTATAGCATGGCCCCAGGGATCTGTGTTCAGACTGAGAGTCAAAGGCATACTTCAGATTACATGCTGTGGTCACCCCCACTGTGAATCTCCAGGGCAAACAATCTTGAGGTCAGTGCACAAGGCAGCTTATTGTGGTCTCCATTAATCCCCACGAAGGTCTGTTCCAGCCCAGCAGGTGAACATCACCAACACGGGGTGGTCCAATTACTGACCTACTGTGCCCTTCTGCTGTCTTCTCCATCAGAAATCTACCTGGATTCTCAAAGAGCAACTATGAATGAAGTTGCCAAGCAGAGGCAGAAGGCAAGCTGAAAATGTCTCTTTCACCTAGGAGGCTAATGAGATTTTTCAAGTTTCTTATAAGCTCAAGAGACCAGTCATAATACAGGAATGCTCTTGAGTAAGAGTTGCTTTGCACATAAGCTCTTAGGCCAGCTATACACCAAATGTTTTATAACAATATCTGTCACCCAAAGAAGCCCAACTGGATTAACGTTAGAAGATATGCCAACAGTATCAACAAGTTCATTTTTTGTTCACTCGTTCATTTAGACAATTAGCAAACACTAACTCAGCACCAACAATGGGCCAGGTAGCATGCTAGACAGTAGGGGTGCAAAGATGAAAGAAATGGTTCCTGAACTCAAGAAAACCACATTCTATAAAAGACAACAAATACATATTCAGTCAATTAAAATACAATTCTAAATGAATGCTTGAGACATAAGCATGAAGCACTAGCTAGTGGAATGACAGCAGTGGCAAACATAGGCATGAGGAATGTACCACTGTGAGAGCAAGGCGGGGAACGAAGGAAATGGCTACTAGACTCATGCCCCCAGGCCACGGACCACACAGCAGGCGGTTAGCAGGGGTGAATGAGCGAAGTTTCATCCGTATTTACAGCCGCTCCCCATCACTTGCATCACCTGAACTCCGCCTCCTGTCAGATCAGCAGCAGCATTAGATCCTCATAGGAGCGTGAACCTCACTGCAAACCGCGCATGCAAGGGATCTAGGTTGCGTGCTCCTTATAAGACTCTAATGCCTGACGATCTGGGGTGGAGCTGAGGCGGTGATGCTAGCGCTGGGGAGCAGCTGCAAACAGAGATCATTTGCAGAGAAGTTTGACTGCACAGAGACCATAATAAATCAATTGCTTGCAGACTCATACGAAAATCTTATCAGTGAGTGGCAAGTGACAATTAAGCTGCATCTGGTGGCAGGCTTCATAGTGGCATCCCCAGATGGGACCATCTAGTTGCAGGAAATCAAGCTCAGGGCCCCCACTGATTCTGCATTATGGTGAGCTGTATAATTATTTCATTATATATTACAATGTAATAATAATAGAAATAAAGTATATCATAAATGTAATATACTTGAATCATCCCCACACCACTCCCTCGCCTCCCCAGCCCCCAGTCCATGGAAAAATTGTCTTCCATGGCACCGGTCCCTGATGCCAAAAAGGCTGGGGATCACTGGCCTAGAGGAGGACACTATAGTTTTGTCAACTCCAGCTTTATATCCAGAATATTAATATATACAGTTTGATTCCAAAGCCTGTTCTCTTAACCGCTAGGTATACAGCACAGACTCAAATCCAGACCTCTCTCATTCCAAAGCACAAGCTCTGTCTCATAAATGCTGCTACTCCTGCAGCGTGTTTGAGGAGGATGACCCAAGAATTCAAAGTGCACACACTCTTAGAGTGGAATTTAACTCCAGGCTGGAACACTTCCCTGCTGTTCTTGGTGATGCCTCAGAGTCACTGTAAGAAGTAGTTTCTATGGAAACTGACCTGGTCTCCCTGTGTTGGTGATCCTTGTTTAACTTCTCTTTCCTGACCAACATATGAATGTAGAACTGGGACCACTCACTATGTTCTCATCTAATCTGCCAAGCCATTTTGTATTTGGGGTTTCAGATACAATAACTCTATAGGTAGAATTTATTTGTTAATAGTCCACTACAGATATATGAGGAAATGGAATAAACACTGTTTAAGAAGGTTCATCATTTTTATTAGGCTCAGAGTACTAAATGAATGAAAATGGAATGCAGATGGTGCTATTTTCTTCTTTGCTGTATTCTGAGGTTCAGTTACCATAATTTAATAGATTAACTTAAAAGGGAGTTAGCAAAGAAACCTCCTTGGATATGTATCTGAATCAACCAGAAAAGCTTTTGCTCTTTTTTGAAAAGAAATTCCATTTATGCTAAAAAAAAAAAAAAAAAAAAAAAGCAAACCAGGATCGGAGGTCTGTAAACAGTTTTCAAATTACAGCAGATGTTGTCCATTGTTGCGAAATAGGGCTCTGACAAGAAGTCAATCGGGTGTGTTTGCTGTATTGATTAGCACTTCAGTGTGGAGGGACAGGGTGAGCCTTTACCTAAGGCCATCTCTCCAGGGACCAGATAAGCTCCTATACTCACAAGCGTCCACTTCTCTCAGATATTTTGTTCTATTTATTTCCCCAAAGCAAAGCAGAAAATTCACCAAAGACCTCCATATCGAGAAGAAGCTGAGGATCCTTCTGTTGGGGTAAAAATCTGACCGAGATGAGTTGAAGCAGCCAGACCCAGTGGTCATGACAAGGACTTCTCAGGTCAGACTGTCTGGGTTCCCTTTCAGACTCTGCCACCTAACCAACCACCATGCAGCTTCACTTTTTAAGCTGTGATTTTTTTTTTCTTTTCCATCTGTAGAGTGGAGATAATATCTATGTGATGAGGTTACTAGGACAATTACACAGGATAAACACATGTGAAGTGCTCAACATGGCACCCACCAGATGGATGGCCAATGTCATCCTCAACACACCCTAGTGCCAGCATCAGCCTAGTCCCATCCTGCAGCTCCACCTTCATCTCACAGAAGACGCTAAACAGAAACACACACAGGCGATACCAGCATTACTGCTGCACGGATCCCTCCAGTCAGTGGAGTATTGCAGATTAGAGGGCAGACTTCAGGGAAGACAGGCCCAGGGTCTAGCCCCAGCTCTGTTACGTATCCTTGGGCAAGTTACTTAATACCACTAAGCCTCAGTTTTCTCATGGGTTAAATCATACCTCATTTTAAGAATGTTTTGGGGATTGTAAAGTGCTTAGCATACGGTAGGGCTAAAGTAAGTCCTTGGTAATAGGTGGGCATTTTCATCACAGAGCAGAAGGAGACATCCTCTAGAACAGCCCAGTCCCACAGAACGTGGTAGGATGAGGGAAATGGTCTATGTCTGCATTGCCTGGTAAGGTAGTCGCTAGCCACATGTTGCATTTGAAATGGGCCCAATGTAACTGAGGGGCTGAGTTCTTAAATTTTACTTCATTTCAATTAATTAAAATTTAAATCTATCTCTATGCAGCTAGGGGCTACTATGTTAGCACAGTTTAGAAGCATGGCCTGAGGCTCCCTGGGTATTCGGGAAGGAAAGGCTGAGGAGGAGAGACCACATGGGCTGGGGGCTTCTCTGAGCAGACTTCTTAAAGGTGAATAGACGCTGACTCGTAAAGGCTTGGTTGTGCTTTGGGTGACAAGGGAATGGGCCATTTCTCAAAAGGAAGAGATATGACGTTGGGCTGGTTTGGGACCTCTTTGCAAAGGGCCTGATTACCAACTAATTAGGTAATTTAGCTCAGGTCACGGGGAAAGTTGTTCTGCAAGGAAAAGGTGTCATGAAACAGCAGTTCCTACCTGAATAGCTTGGCTGTTCCATGGGGATGTTAGTCCACCCGCCCTCACCCATCTACGATCTAATGCATCACAAACATGGCAGGGACCTACGTGGCTGCTATTTCCAAAGCTCAGCAGACTGTGTCCAGGAACTGTTGGGGACATACTTCTCATTTTGGAGTGCTGGGAGCTTTCACATGGATTAGCTCAGAAGGCGGGAGGGGACCCTTGCAGAGTCCTTCAATCATGTTGCAAACATGAATGATAAGCTTCTTCAGAAGCTGTTCCAGTGTTCTCCAAATCGTATCTGGTCACAAGATACACTGTCTCCGTTTTACAAGTGGCCAAGCGGAGGCCAGCAGGACCCAAATGGACGACTCAGTGTCTCCCCACTCATACAAGGATAAAGGGAGCCAAGGACAAAATGGTTCTTGGGGCCGATATTGTCTCTTGCAGACCAAGCTCATGATTATAAGATGGTGGACAAAAAAAGAAGATTATAGCCCAATGGCTTTAATACCAGATTTACCTTGAATCTACCAGGATACCTGCCATCCCTGAAATATACAGCAGGAGGAAGAAGTAATTAGGTGGCTTTTTACAGCTCTCTATAACTGCTGTGAATTAACAGGAGCACCATGGAGAGAATTCTTTTTATATCCTGGCATATATCTTTTAGTACAAAGCAGAACTAGCATTTATCCTGAATAGAGATTTTAGTTACTTCATCTCAGCACTGTGCAAACATCGTCCAGCAGACAGCAAAATGAGAGGCAAAGACAGTCACAGATCTTCTAATTTGTACCTACATGGAAAAAGCCCGATGATTCCCGGCTTTGACTTCTGTTTCCTCCCTATTCTCTCTCCAATTAAGACACAGATCGGTGAGAAGAGTCATTTGGCTGAGAAAGCTGGAAATCTTGCAGTGAAGATAGGTTTGTTTTTTTTTTCACATGGGAAAATTTGCCACACATTCTAAGGTGTCCTTTGGAATTGCAAGGACAAATGCACTGGAGGGCCATCCCTGTAACAAACATAGTGACTAACATTTGCAGATGCTTTAGAGTTCACCTTTGAAGCAAACTCTTTCATTTATATCATATTAGAGTCTCATAACCACTCTGCAAAGCAAGTGTGGAGTATGAAGATCACTTTGCCCATTTTACAGATTAAGAAATGAGATGCAGAGAGACTAGGTCCCCAAGATCACACAGCTAGTCAACTGCGGCGCCATCCCATGAACTTCTATCTTTGGCTCTAAATGCTGCCCTTTTTCCATTTTCATGGCAACTAACATTTACAGGACATTTTGCAGTTTTCAAGGCATTTCTGGCATGTATAGTATTACTATAACTCAAATTCCAGTGCAGTATATATTATTTACAAATAAAAAGTTGAGCTCCAGAACATTTGTATAACCTGCCAAGACGATGCAGCTCACAAGTAGAACCAGGATTGAATTTATATCTTCTCTACTCGTCCTTTGTTGGTCCAAGCAGTGTTCTGTTTCTAAGCTCAGTTTATTTGTGCCCTCACACTGAAAATATTTTCTAAAATGTTGACGTACAATTCCCTTCTCGCCTGAGTTATAAAAGGCTCATGAAGATGGTGGGAGTTTTGAGGCTGTTGGAAGGTTTGGTGGTGGGCCACTCTGACACAGACTCAGCGCATCACCCTGTGACTTGCAGTCCTGCTGGCTTGTTGGATCTGGAGCCAGAGGCTGAGGATACGGCCTGGCACAATGGAGCCAACAGCTGAATGACTCAGATAGTCAGAGGAAGAGTTGGCGTGTATTTTTCGGTACAAGGTATATAGATATAGGCATATGGGGTGGCCTATATCTTGGATCTGATCCCTTCTCTAGCATTTTTTCCATCTTACATGATCAGTCTAATTGCAAAACAGCTGGAGAAGAAAAACATACAGCCATGGCAGGTGCCAACAATGATTAGTCATCATTCAAACAGACTCTCTAGTGAGCTGCTGTAACAACATCCAACAGATTTTCATAGGGAGAAAAGAAGTGTAGATCATACTGCAAAACTGATTGGAAGTCTGATGGAGCCACATTAATTCACATTTAGACAAGACACAACATGTACTAAGCTATTAGCAGATCCCAGTTGAAGGGGAAATTCTACCCAGGAAGATTATCCTGACAGCTTAGAACAGGCTGGGAGACTAACAGGGAAGTAGATGTAGTTCCTGCCTTCCAAGCTTAAAAGTCAGAATAAGGACCAATGCATGAAGTTAACATGGAGAACATGTAGCAGACAGGTAGAGATGGCAGAATGCATTTAAATTTTGTAACCTAAAGACCCAGGTTCGAATCCTCCATCAGCCACCTTGGATAAGTTTCTTAACCTCTCTGTGAATTGTTTCCTCATCTGTAAAGTGGAAATGATGATCAATGTCAGTTTATTCTTTTTGAGTACTTACTATGTGCCAGGCACTGTTCTAGGCACTTTACATATATTATCTCATTTAATCTTCTCAACAATCCTGTGATTTTACACTGTAATTATTTCTATTTCCAGATGAATAATCTGAGGTACAAAGAAGCTAAGTAACATGCCCTAGATAACACAGATTGTAATATAACACTTCCTATGTAGGGCTGCTTTGAGGATAAGATGCTGGTACACACAGGCGGCTGCCATGGAGTAGGAGCCTAGTAAGTGATGGTATCAGTTACTGTTGTTATTGTTATTATTGTAATGGCCAGCTATAACTCATCTACAAAGATGAATTACTGAGCCTCCTACTGTTTTCAATATTTAAACTGAGGCTGAAAGGCTGCCGGCGGACCCTTTGTCTCAACTGGATCTACGTCTTTTCCAGTAACTTGATTCTGTTAAACTATTTACACACAGGGGTGGTCCCCTCCCTGACTTCTTCCAGCACCAACACGTGCTTAATCCAAACAACGCAAGATTTATGGCCTTCCTTTATTTGAGTTGATTCCAATGTGTCAGCAGATATGAATTGCAACATAAAATAATTACACTTGAAAGTGAAATGTAGGCCTAAGGATTCTGGTTGGCTATTTTTTTTTTTTTTAAATGCCAGTGATTCTGAAAGACTGGATTTATTTAGTGCCTTTCCCCCCCTCCTCTTGAGCACTTAGAGACCGCAGCTTCTGGAAATGCCATTCCAGCTACCTTTATTACAGACTACTTTATCAATTACCCTGACAGTTATTCATACTCTACATGAATGTACTTTATAGTTGTCGCATGTGCTCTGCAGACAAGGCAATAAAACATATAATGCATCTTTCTTATCGGTAAATCCTAATGGGGGGTACAAGCCATGGACTCTTGAATGAGAACCTATCACAAGTGTGACAGAACTGAAGTGGCTTGGATTTATACATAAACAAATTAATGGAGTCTTTAATGCAGCCCGAGAAGGGGTTTCCCACAAGGAAGATTAGCAATTAGGGCAGGAAGAGGCCTATTAAATCATCTTGTCCTTCCCCAACCATGTGGGCTGTTCCCTACAGCAAAACCCCCTTCCAGGTTAAATTACCTAAGAGACTGGGATTCCGTTACAGCCCTTGGGAAACGACTGATTGCCCAATCAATCTCTCCATTTCCATTCTTTTGGTTACATCGCAAGAGATTGGAAAAAATAAAAAGCAAATGAAAAAGTGACTGTATCCCAGGGAAAGTTCTTTATCAGCCTCTTTTTTTTCCTTCCCGTTCCAACCTCTTTTCAGTCTTCTAAAGTCATTTTTAAGGTGAGATATGGCGTTTCATGTTCATTTCTCTGCATCTGTTTCCTCTGGTTCCAGCTCTGTGTAGAAAGTGACAACAAATAAAGGCCAGCACTAATGGAGAGCGTAGATTCTGGACTGCACTTGACAACACCTGAGATGCAATCCCGACTTTAACATTTACTACCTGTGTGATCTCAGCAAAGGGAGATCACTACTCATCCCTGAGTCTGAATTTCTGTATCTTTAACATAAGGAATTTATTAGTCTGACACAGTAATAATAGGTAATGTCTATATTCATTCATTTAACTTATTTTTAAAGTGAGCACCTTCTATCTGCAAGGTATGTGTTTAGCACTGTGAATACACTGGTGAAAATCCTTGGTTCCTGCTTTCAAGGGAGCTTAAATTACAGGAAAATATGCTGTCACCAAACAGCCAATTATAACACACGTTGTAGTGTGGTAAAATAATACATAGGATTTATCATTTTACCATTTTTAATCGTGCAGTCCAGTGGCATTAAGTACATTCACATCGTGCAGCCATCACCACCATCCATCCACTGACCTTCCCCATCTTCCCAAACTGAAACTCTGCACCCATCAAACACTAAGTCTCCATTCCCTTGTGCCCCAGCCCCTGATAACCATTCTACTTTGCCTCTCTGAATGTGGCTACTCTAGGAACCTCATACAAGCATAACCATGTAATATTTGTCCTTTTTGTGAATGGTGTATTTCACTTAGCACAATGTCTTCAAGGTTCATCCATGTTGAAGCATGTGTCAGAATTTCCTTCCTTTTTAAGGCTGAATAGGATTCCATTGTACGTATACACCACATTTTGTCTATTCACCCATCTGTGGGCCCCTGGGTTGCTTCTACCTTGTACAACACATTTTACAATAAGTGCCATAACAGAAATGCCTGCTGTATGGAGGGACAAAAAAACCTAGGTATCTAAGGGAAGGGAAGGGATGGGAAGGGAAACCTAGGTATCTTAGGGATCAGGGAAGAATTCCTGAGGAAATGGTGCCTGAGCACCGAGAGGCCTGTAGGATACACTGAAGTCAAGACAGATAACGGAAGGAACAAAGAGAGCATGGGAAGGGGAAGACAAGAAGAATGTTCTAGGCATAAAAGGGGGAGGAAAAAAAACTAAGAAAGAAACACATCCATGCAAAGGCCAAGAGAACCTGGCACATTTAGAACTGAAAGTGGTTCTCTTGGTTGTGGGGGGTCAGCTGGAGATGAGGCTCATATGATTTCACAATCTGTCTCTTCGATAGCTTTGGTTCTGTGACTGTTCTCTGCCTAGTGTCTCTGTAGTATATCTCTACTTCACCAACATTGCCTGTACAGATCAACTAAATATCATCTGTTTAATGAGACTGATTCCCTCTGCTTTGCTTGTCAGGTCGTTAGCAGAAAAGCACATGTACAGGAACTTGAAGTTAGGCACCACCGTGTTGCTTATCACAGTCATGTAATTAGTTGTTTACTTAGCTGCTAGATTATGAGTCCTGCAGAGGAAGGGGTTTCTCTGATTCATCTTTGCATTCCAATGCCTGGTACACAGTGGGTGCTCAGTAAATGTTTGCTAGAAGAAGTTTATTTTTACTGATGAATGTATCAGCAAACGAATATCAAATGACTTCTCCACGGTGCTGATGGGAGCTCGGGTTTTTAAGGATGGAATTTTACACCCTGTGGAATATTTAACCTTACCTCTTCTCCCAATGATGTTCATATAGTTTCATAAAAAGAAATACAGGCAAAGGCAGATTTGTGCAGGAAATACTCTGAGGCATGAGAAATGGCCTCAAGAGTTTTAAGGTGCGTTCAGTTCTCTGGAAGACCTCATCCGCCTGGCAGGAATAGAGGCATTGTGGGCGGGAAACCAAATTGATGAGCGCCAAGGGGATACTGGAGTTACCCTGAAAGAGGCTACAGTAAAATCTCATTATTTCGGGTCCCACTAATTCTGAATTTGGACAGCACCTGGGCTGCATTTCCTTTGCTCAATAAACCTGTTCTCTATAAATTACACTAAGTTATTAGAATGAAGAACAACAAAGGGAGAGTTTATTCATTCATAAATATTTGTGAAATACCAACGTTATTCTTCTCTTATGACAAAAGAATGTACACCATCATGGGGAATTTTATAATTTGCAAAGAACTTTAACATGCATCCCTGAAGTTTTGCAACAGACTCCCAAAGAAGGCTTGGGTCATCTCCCTCTCCACCCCATAATGAAGAAAACTTAGGCTCAAAGAGGAGAAGTTACCTGCCCAAGATCATACACAGTTTTAAATGATGAAATGAATATATAAATACATTTTATTTTGCTTAGAAGTCAAAGAGCAGAAATCTTCAGTTATAGTAATGACAATTGTCATTTTCTCCTTTTGATGCCATTTATGCAAACATGGAGAATCAACAATATTGTCCTAAGACATAAGACAGAGGAAGTGTAAGACCAAGGGTAAAAAGTCCAACAGTTAACACCGTGGGACTGATAAGCCACGCCCTAGGAGAAATCCACGTTCAGCCAATTCTTAATGTCCTTTGGCATCATTCAGATCTGCAGGCAAAGCCAGAGAACCATTAGTCTCATCAATATAAAAGACTCTATAATTATCTTGCTGCCCTATAACCGCCATTATGAGCAGATACTTAAATTAAGACAGAGGCATTAAAACTAAAGTTTAATATCAAAAAATTTAAAAAATTATTTTTAAAAAATAAATGGTAACATTCCATGCTGACAAATACGTAGTGAAACAGTTATCACACATCTGGAGGTACAACTTTTTAGAACATAATTTGACCAAAAAAGGAAGCCCAAAAGCCCTAAAAATATACACAAATGTTGACCCAGGAATTCTGGAATTTAACTGAAGAAAATAATCACAGATATGTACAAAGATGTGCTCAAAGATACAGATATAACCTGCATGGCTAACAATATGGTGTTTATTAAATGATGGTACACTCATGTGCTAGAAGGCTTTTACAGTGAATGCTTTACAAATGACTTTGTAGAAAGCTATTTAATAAAAGGAAAAATGTGGACAAGTAAAAAAGTAGGTTACAAAGCAGCATAATTTCAACTTTGAGATAAAAATTATATTCATGTAAAGACGACCGGTGGTATATACACCGAAATATTGGCTTATGTCTAACTGGGTAGCATTTCGGATAATTTATATTTTCTTCTTTATGGCTTTTCTATATTTTGTAAATTCTGTACAATAAATATAACCACTTTTACAAATAGAAAAGGCAGTAAACATAAACAAGGATCAGGCCCCATCAATTATCACCGTGTGACTTTAGGCCAGCAATTAACCACCCCATCATCAGTAAAATTGCATGTGTAATGTGTACCTTGTAAGATTAATGTGAACATCAGTTTTAAGAAAAAAAGTGAAAGTGTTTTGAAAACTACAAAAAGATCCTCAAACATAAGAGATTCTTTTGATCATTGTATCAGATGAAGAAGTTTTTGTTAAGTGCTAGGGTGGTTGTATTCTAGGACACAGATAAGGGAGAAGAAATATAGACACAGACTTTGACAGCACAGAAATAAACATGAAAGAGTATGCGTGTCTATTCACATGGGTGAATATATCACACTGCACCGTCAGCGTCATGAGATGATGCATCTCCGTATCTCAGAGTCTCAGATACTCTCGTCGGAGCCATTTATATAGAAGATGAACTATGTTCTCCTCAAAAGTGAGGTTATGACTGCCTTGAGTTTAGACAATTGCCAGCAAAATCTTTGTTTTCAAATTTTTAAATATATAACTTCAAAATAGTCTGCACATCTCTTCGACTCATTCTCTTGGGAGGTGCCAGCACTTTAGATTTAAATGTTGAGGCCATACTTTCCTGGTAATTTCTTGCAGATTTAAAAGTTCCTGATTTTTTAAAATTGTTTAAGAAGTCAGATTTATTCTGGCAGGCAAATCTCTGAGCTAGGCAAATGAGGCAGCTAGAGATGAGGGTGTGTCCTGGAGTGGTCCCAATAGAGGTATTTGGCTGAAACCACAATACAGGGGCTGCCTGTGGCTGAGATGGCTGCACCTGACCTTGGGACTGTCAGACAGACTGTGAGGCTCCAGGCTTGAATTACAACTGTCCAGTCACTGGCTTTTGTCCTCGGTGCCTAGAGCATCTCCGTTTCCCCATCGCTCATGTTCATGGCTTCTTGCAGTGCAATGGCTGTAGCAATATCTATAGCTCATTGTGTGACTGTGAGGACAGAGTGAGTCAGTGTGCATCATTTCCTCAACACAGTCACCTGCAGCACAGCAGCTACACTCCCAGGCCATCCCTTGCCGGCTCTACTAGGCTGACCTTCTCCCTCTCATCCCTCGGATTGAAACGTGCTTACACATGCTCCAGGGCCCCAGGGTGCACAGGCATCAAAATCCGGAGGTGCAGACCTCACAGGTCCCTGAAGGGACTCTCACCCTTGGGGAGGGCTCCCCGCTCAGGCGGGGCACAGAGTGGGTGGAAGAGGCAAGACTCACATGCTGCATAGATAATGAGGCAGAGTTTCTGTCCTCCAGCATATTATGCGTTTTACAGCAGGTTATATTTTATAGCTTATACATGGCGGGTACTACATAATTTCTTTGGAAAAATATATACGGCAGTAGAAAAAAGGTGAGTATATCTATATGCACATGAAAGGAGGAGAAAAGGGATGGGGAAGAAGATGGAAGCAAGTTACATGGATGAGCAAACAGGAAGAAAAACAGGGAAGACAGAGTTGCCTGGGCATTAATGGCATTAACAACACTGGAAGTTGAGATTTAATCTGTTACATGCAAGCGTTAATACCTTTCATACAATCTTAGACTCATCTAGAAATTAAAGGAGCCCTGGCAAGGACAGAGATGGCTGGAAGAAAGTGGGGCGCATCACTGAAGCCCCCGGGAAGAGGGATGGAGCTGCCATTTTCTGTCCCAGGGAGATCACAGTTGACAGAGTCCCGATGCCACATACAATGATCAAAGCTTTCTGGAGGTAGCTCGACAAAGAGGTGAATCTGAGGCTTTTTTACTTCTACAATGAGGAATTTAGTGCAATTCCACAAATATCACCTGGGAGCTTGCCCTCGAGTCACACACAGTCCAGCACTTTGGTTTTCCTTTGTTTAAAATTCTCCCCATTTTTCACATTATAAATAGCAGGGCATGCAAATACCTTATCAGCATAGCGTGGTTATTCCTGTTCCACAGAAAAGCAGTGAAAAGGCCAAGAGAGAAGTAGTGACTGAGTGACATACAAATGTGAGAGAATTAAATTCATCTCACTGTTAATTCTAGAATTAAAAAAGTTACGTATAGTCAGTAACTATAGCACAAAAGAACAAACTATGAAAAAGGAAACCAGCAAATCAGTGAAGTGTTCTGTTCTAGGTGACATCTAACCATCAACGTAAGATACACTATAACTCTGGCTTCCTTGTCTTGGCAGCCACACTGGGCTGGTACGAAATGACACAGCAGACAGGGCACCCCTTCCTAGCTGAGACATCTTGGCAATCCACTGCACTTC
>CAUYRT010021488.1:0-22313 GCA_963574885.1 Lepilemur ruficaudatus | reverse complement strand
CCTTTATAATTAAAAAACAAAAATCCAAGAACTGTAAAGGAAAAGTTCACACATGGAAATTCAAAACTTCTGTACATAAATAATACTAAACAAGGTATAAAGAAAAGCTATAATCAGGAGAAAATATTTGCAACATATTTGACAAAGAATTAAAATCCAAAATATGTGAGGAGCTCCCACACAACTGTAAGAAAAAAGATAATACAATAGAAAAATAAGCAAGGATATAAGCAAGCCATTCAAAACAGAAGAAACAAACATGGCCAGTTTATAAAAAGATATTCCATCACATATGTAATCAAAGAAATTTCAGACAATAAGATACTTGTTTTTGCTACAGTTTGGATGTTTGTCCCCCAAACCTCATGTAGAAATTTAATCCCCAATGCTGGAGGTGGAGGCTGGTGGGAGGTGTTTGGGTCATGTGGGCAAATCACTCATAAATGGCTTGGTGCTGTCCTTGTAATGAGTGAGTTCTCAGTCAACTCTCAAGAGCTGGTTGTTAAAAAGAGCCTAGCACCTCCCTCCTTTCTCTCAAGAGTCTGGCACCTCCCTCCTCTCTCTCTTGCCTCCTCTCTCACCGTGTGATCTCTACACAAAGGCTCCCCTTCGCCTTCTGCCATGAGTAGAAGCAGTTCGAAGCCCTCACCAGAAGCCATGCAACCTGCAGAACTATGAGACAAACAAACCTCTTTTCTTTATAAATTATCCAGCTTCAGTTGTTCCTTTATGGCAACACAAATGGACTAAGTCAGTTTTATTCATCAGATTAGAAAACAGAATGAAAAGATAGGTCAAAACAAAAGAACTAGAGAAGTGATGGAAATGGGCACGCTCATACCCTGTGGGTGGAAAAGAAATTGATTAAGCCTTCATGGTGAACAATTTATCAGTATCTATCAAAAATAAATACTATATACAATAAATATTGTAAGTTCCTTTTACCCACTTCTTTGCAGAATTTCTTACAGAAATAGTTGCACATGTACAAAAATATTTATTTCAGCATGTGTTTGGAGTATAACTTGGGTGCCAGAGTCAGACTATGTGGACTCCACCACCGGTTTTTTGACCCCACGGAAGATTAACATTTTTGTGTCTTGGTTTTATCATCTGTAAAATGAGGACTAGGATACTAACTACCCCATAAGGTTGTGAGGAAGAAAGAAGATAATACAAGTGTCCAGCACATGCGCTGGCATGTAGTTAGGGCTCAACAAGTATTAGCCAGCATTTATATTCAAAAATTAATTTATTTTTTAACTTTAAAAAAAATTTTTTTTTTTTTTTGAGACAGAGTCTCACTTTGTTGCCCAGGCTAGAGTGCCGTGGCATCAGCCTAGCTCACAGCAACCTCAAACTCCTGAGCTGAAGTGATCCTTCTGCCTCAGCCTCCCAAGTAGCTGGGACTACAGGCATGCGCCACCATGCCTGGCTCATTTTTTCTATATATATTTAGTTGGCCAATTAATTTCTTTTTATTATTAGTAGAGACGGGGTCTCACTCTTGCTCCGGCTGGTTTCGAACTCCTGACCTTGAGCGATCCACCCGCCTCGGCCTCCCAGAGTGCTAAGATGACAGGCATGAGCCACCACGCCTGGCCCAGGAGCAGGTTTTTAATGACCCGATTCCTCTCTGAGGCAGGAAGTGCAGTTTTGGACATCATATGTCACTCTGCCTTAAAGTGAAAAAGATGCTTTTGCAAAAGGGACAAACACCATGTTTCCTTTTAGAGCATTGGAATGTGTTAGCAGTATTGATGCTTCTGGGATTCTAATTGTGATCTCTAGGGCAGTTTTTAAAAAATATATCAAATTCTTGAGGCATTGCACAAAATGGAAATCGATACAGATCTTCTACGAGCTATTTATTGTACCTTATTCTAGATCAGCATCTTTATAGATGGACCTTTTCTTCAGAAAGAAACCTGTGCACACATACAAATGCATAAGCTGGGGGGGAAAGCAGCATTAGCGTCATACCTGCTACTTACTACTCACGCACCTGGTTATGGTGTCCCTCTCTGCAAATGTGCTCTCTTCTGCCGGGTTCTCCTCACTGCCATCCACAGACACCCCACGGACCCTGGGACAGCTCAGAGAAGTTTAAGAGCCGGCCCTGGATTACTGCTTCTTAAATAATGAAGAAAAGAAGAAAAAAGAGGATGTAATTTTTAGCAAGAAAGGAAAAAATGACAGATTGTTGTCTACTAGAAGTATTTCTCTGAGCATCAACATATAGCTGCTATCTATAGAGTCATGTAAACATTCCCCAGCCCACCCCCAGTTATAGAAATAATCTCTCTCTCTTAAGGAAAATGCAAAAGAGTTTGAAGAGAAAAAATGACACTCAGTCATTTTTCTCTGAGATTGAGTCTCAGCAAATGCCTTCCTACTAGCCATGGCTGTAGTTTCTGGCCACTTCACCCTGCCAAGTGATGTTTGCTTGAATAAAATAACATTTTTCTCTTGGTTTGTCTATATTTTCAAAATTTCATATTAAAAAAAAATTGGCTAGGTGCCGTGGCTCACGCTGTAATTGCAGCACTTTGGGAGGCCGAGGTGGGAGGATCACTCGAGGCCAGGAGTTTAAGATCAGTGTGGGCAACATAGAGAGACCCCGTCTCTACAAAAAATAGAAAGATCAGCCGGGTGTGGTGGCGCACACCTGTAATCCCAGCTACTCGGGAGGCTGAGGCAGGAGGATCGTTTGAGCCCAGGAGTTTGAGGTTGCCGTGAGCTAGGCTGACACCACTACACTCCAGCCTGGGTGACAGAGCAAGACTCTGTCTCTTCAAAAATAAATAAATAACCCTATATTGCACATATTTCAGAAATTAAGAGCAACTTGTAACAAGATGACCGTAAGCTGTATGTCATGTCACCTATCCTTGTCACACGGTATTTGGGGGTGGAATAAGAGACATTGAGACTTTAATGTGCTGTTTCTCCGGTGATGTAGGTGGAGAAACGTTAACTTCTAAATATTCTTCCAGGCCTTCAAACTCAGCCTTTCAGAGGTTTCTTTCTGGAAAGCAGGTGGGAGACGTTTTAAAACTTTCTTCATTGGTCCCACAGGTGACCTGCCCCAACATCTTCAAGTGATGATCAACCTTCTGCGCTGCGAAGACAGAATCAAGCTGGTAAGAGGTGACGAGAGTGGCAGGTGTTGGTTTTTTTGTTTTTTTTTTTTTGAGACAGAGTCTCACTCTGTTGCCCAGGCTAGAATGCCGTGGCATCAGCCTAGCTCACAGCAACCTCAGACTCCTGGGCTCAAGCTGTCCTCCTGCCTCAGCCTCCCGAGTAGCTGGGACTACAGGCATGCACCACCATGCCCGGCTAATTTTTTCTATATATTTTTAGTTGTCCAGCTGATTTCTTTCTATTTTTAGTAGAGACGAGGTCTCGCTCTTGCTCAGGCTGCTTTCGAACTCCTAACCTTGAGTGATCCTCCTGCCTCGGCCTCCCAGAGTGCTAGGATTACAGGCGTGAGCCACCGCGCCCAGCCAGGTGTTGGTTTTTAATTGTGAAACTCGGAGGGGAGCCATTCATGAACAACAGGGGAGAATGCTCTTGCTCTCAAGTCAAGACATTCTCCCAAATTATGGACAGAAGCCAACGCCACATTGGCTCCTCTGTCTCCCGGTGGGCCAGAAGAGGGCTGCTAACTCGTATCACGTTTTACGTGTCCCCTCTGAGCCAGGCACTGTCCCTGGTCCTGGGGACATTACCAAGACCCGGTTCCTGATCTCAAGAACTTCATCTTCACTTCTAACTCCCAGGGCGGGGGAAGGTACAAAACGAAAGTTCTTGATCTTGGCAAAGGGACGGAGGCACTCCCTGGAAAGGCAGACCGGTGAGGGCGTCTCTGCCGTTTCTAGGCCGTGCGCTTGGAGAGCGCCTGGACAGACCGGGTCCGCTACATGGTGGTGGTGTACAGCAGCGGGCGCCAGGACACGGAGGAGAATATCTTGCTGGGGGTTGACTTCTCCAGTAAGGAAAGGTGAGTCTAATGGATGGTGATTTCCTTCTGGGAGGGAGACGGGAGTTGCTGCTGGTTAAAGGTTTCTGTGGTCCCACATCCATGGCAGATGAGGGAGAAATGTGTCCTGGTGGGGTAGGGGGGAGCAGCAGCAGGGCGTGTGACGTCTCAGCTCTTGTGTATCCGGCACTGTGCCAGATCCAGTCTCTGCCCTCGAGGAGCTCAGAGTCGACTGAGGATAGAAAGCTGCGCCATGTTCAGAGGCTTAACACCAGGTGCTGCAGAGAGAGGCACCTCGACAGGGGTGCATCCTAAAGGAGAGGACGGCAGTGGGGAACGTGAGAGGACAAGTCGGGGACCAGCCAAGTGAGGCAGGGAGGACACCTTCAGTAGGCATCGCAGCGGGCACTCGATGCAGTAGTGATGTTCCACGGATTCCCAAGGACTTTCTGGCAGCTCCTTGGGCAGAGGCTTTAAGAGAGGCTTGGAATTTCCCGCTCACTAGAGGCCAAGTGAGTTATATCCTAGACCCCATTATGTGTGTGACATGCAGGTGAACATCTCACCTGGCATCTAGGGTAAGTGAATGCCTGTGAGATCATTGCAAAACCTGGATTTGTGACATCAAGATTGAGCATGGTGGCTCATGACTGTAATCCTAGCACTCTGGGAGGCTGAGGCCGGAGGATCGTTTGAGCTCAGGAGTTTGAGGTTGCTGTGAGCTATGATGACAACACTGCACTCTAGCCTGGATGACAGAGCGAGACTCTTTCTTTGAAAAAAAAAGAAAAGAAAATGATGAGAGCCCCGGCTTTTTGGCCATTATCCACGTGGTCGTGAGGCTTAGAGGCACTGAGTGTTGAACAGTGTTGCAGTCACAGCTGTTCACAGGATCATCGGCCTCCCTGTGTCCATCGGGGCAGGGACTTCCCTCGCTACGGTCCATCCCAATACCACTTTCTGATCTGGAACTGAATCCGCCCCACAGGCGGCACCCGGCTCCTGGATCCTAACCACGGAGCTGGTAGAAGTCCAGTCCTCCTCCCCTCATCTCTGTCACTCTGTCGCAGGGCACAGCACGCTTAAAACACCTCCACGAGCATCTCATTTAACCCTTGACTCTCCCTGTGGGGCGTAGCCCTACCTCACATCTTGCAAATGTGGAATCAAAAGCTCTCAAGGCAGAGCCGATTAACACCAAGCGGGCCCAGTAAGCAGCTGAGCTGGGACTTGGGGCTTTTACTGTGGACCCACACATTGAGTAGATGCCAGTCATTCTTCCCGGTGTGCTGCGGCCTCCTCCTTTCCACTACTCGCTCCCAGGTTTGTCCTGTCTGTACCTGTTAGCTCTGTGGTCCCCAACCCCTGGGCCACAGACAGGTAGCAGTCCGTGGCCTGTTAGGGACTGGGCCGCACAGCAGGAGGTGAGCGGTGGGTGAGCATTCAAAGCTTCATCTGTATTTATGGCCGCTCCCTATCGCTTGCATCATCACATAAGCTCCGCCTCCTGTCGGATCACGGGTGTAGCATTAGATTCTCATAGGAGCACAAACCCTGCTGGAAACCGCGCACACGGGGGATCTCGATTGTGCTCCTTATGAGAATCTAATGCCTGGTGATCTGAGGCAGTGCTGCTAGCACTGGGGAGCGGCTGCAAATGCAGATTATCGTTAGCAGAGAGGTCTGACTGCACAATACCTGTAATGCGCTTGAATCATCCCCAAACGGTCCCCCACCCCAAGCTATGGAAAAACTGTCGTCCATGATACAGTCCCTGGTGCCAAAAAGGTTGGGGACCTTTGTGTCAGCTCTTTCCCTGTGCCACGTGCCCTGGGGCTGTGTCCATGAGCACCACAGAGGTCACGGACATACATTAGACCCACACACGTGCGCAGGGGCACATTCCGAGTTCATTCTTTCCCAGCCTGGGTGGACAGACCTGGGCGCTTGTTCCTGCCCTCCCTGAAATGCCCTCCCTTCTGCCCTGTCCCTCTCTCCTCCCGCAGTACCCCACCTTCGATTCCCTTCTTGCTGTGCTCTGCCCTCAAACCCTAGGATCCCGGTGCTCTCCGAGCCAGAGCCACAGCCTGCCTGCAGGCGCCAACCCCAAGGCCAGTGCTGGTCTCCTGAGGTCAGAGGGGGCAGTCGTGAGGCCACACAGGTGAGCAGCAGGGGCCCACCAGAGATCAGGAGCTGAGTGGGCCTTCCTGCTGCTGTTGGGCCCGATGCAGCTGTCCTCCACACCCGGCATCCTCGGGGGCTGGCACCTGGGCATTCTTCTGTGGCGCGCACACTGCCCGGGCGCCAGGCTCTCATATTCTAACCTGGCTTGCAAACAAGCCCTGGTCCCTACCAGAAGCCTTTGGCCTGCTCAGGGCATGATATGCTTGTTTTTCTAAATTCCTGCTGTTAGACTGTGTTTCCTTATTCCAAAGGAAAAAAAAAAGACAGACGAGTGCTGCCCCAAAGGGCATTGTCCTGGGGTTCCCGGTGCGAGAGTCCGTGGGTGTTGCTAGAAATGATAGCGTTGGGAGGCCGGCGGCTGTGGCAGGCTCGTGCTCTCACTCCGGGTTTTCTATCTGCACGCGCTTTCTTTGGAGACCACAGCAGCAATCCACGGGTTCATTCTTGGATTATCAGTTATTCTTTTTGGATTTTGGAACATTTTGAGTGCCATGAGCACATACTGCTGTCTTCCACATTTTGCCATCTGTAAAACATGCCCACAGTGGCATTTTGGGGCAGGCCTACCTCCTGCCTGGACTTCCAGGCCCCTCTGGCTTCTCTCTTCCTGCTGTCCAGGCCCCAGGGACGTGGAACCTGCTTTCTTCTCCTATAGTTGTTCTCACCCACTTTATCCTTCGGGGTCATTCTTGCCCTGAAAAGATCCCGTTTCCCTAACTGCGTGTCCTTTCTCCGCTTCCCATATATAGGACTCATGGGCCCTCCTTCATTGTAGAAACATCATTGTTAATTACTGTGGAACTACTGGAAGCTCACAGAGTAACAGCGAGGGGCCGGCAGGGGGTTTGCGGAGTTGTTACGGTGGTGCATGGTCCCTGGCCCGTGCTCTTGGCTCTGGTTTAAGGCCGTGAGCAGAGGCCCTCCCTGGGCCCTACTGGCTGGCGCAGCGCCCACCGGCCCCTTGCCTACCTCTGGATGTGAGGGCGGCCGGCTTAGGGGTTTAGGTACACCCCTGGCTTCATATGAGCAATCTCAGCCCTGCCCCTCGGCTCTGCCCACCCTGGGCCTGGGCCCCCAAATTCCGTGCTCTTTGCAGCTGTCTGTGCCGTGTCGTGTCCTGCCCTCCTGATATGGGTCATCAGTGCTCAGGGCTGGTCTTTCGGGCCTGCCCACACATCCCAGGGCACCTTCCGACCTGGCTTTCTGTACATTGCATTTGGGCTCCAAAGGGACCTTTCCTCGCCTCTTCCTGGCACTGACTCGGCTGCCCGGCTCCCAGAGCCCTGTGAGCTCTGCGCAGATTTTCCTTTGCAACTCTGCACAGGAAATACAATTAGCCCATCAGGAGTGGGAAGGACTGCAGATGGGACCTGAGCATTTGCCCAGCCCCAAAGCTTAGTCTAATTGGCCGGGCTGGAAACTACCTTCCCATCCCCGCAGATACAGAGGCACAGGGTTGAAGAGTCCCACATGGTAGGTGCTGCTCTGGAGGGGGAGCTGGTTCTGGGAGGTGGCCCCTGAGGGTGCTGTCACGCGGCAGCAGAGATGTAAGCGCGAGATTCCTGCCGGTCCTTGGGGCGGGGCCTTGGCACAGCGACAGCGGCTTCTCACAAGCCGAGTCTTTCTTATGGGCCGGAGGAATCTTCGTAATGATCCGAGGAGCCCCTGTGATAAAGCCCTTTCTTTCCCTTGTGTTTCTTTGGTGGTGCCGGTCTCCAAAGTTGCTGTGTCTCATTTCCCTGTTCAGATGGGTAAGACCAGATTAAGTCAGTTTGCAAAACAGCAGCTACACTGAAGGTAGCGCCAGTCCGAAAGTGCGCCCCAGTAGTGATGTGAGCACGCTCCCCTCCCTTGTCACCTGGGACGGATAAGGCGGGGGTTGGCCCTTGCTCTTCACTTGTGTACCCGCCCCCCGGCTTCTCCCCCAGTGGCAGGGTGGGCGTGCGGTCAGCTGCTCGTCCCTTATACCCCCAGAGCCTCAGCTGGGTGCTCGTGGAGTTGCATCCACGGTTGCATCCCAGACTTGTGTCTTCTAGAATTCTGTGGGGGACAGTCCCTACCAAACGGCCTAAGTAAGAGCCTCTCCCGGATGCACAGCCAGCAGCCCGGCCTGGGCTGGGGGACACGGGGGGTGGGGGGTCCCCACTGTGACCTGGAAACTCAGGCAAAGAGACAGGGAGGGAAGACGGTGCCTGCACGTGGGTGGCGCTGATTCCAGACGCCTTCTCTCCCGCCTCGTAGCAAAAGCTGCACCATCGGGATGGTTCTCCGACTGTGGAGCGACACGAAAATCCACCTGGATGGAGACGGGTAAGGAGATCCGTTTAAACGATTATCTCACTGTCGCGCTGACACACGAGTTGGTTTGGGCCCCTTGGGTCCTCGGTAGCCACGGAGTCACGTGCGATGGGTTCGTTACATTAGGAGAAACAGTGTTGCCCTCCCGTGGGCTGCACAGGGAGGGAAGTGTTCTGTAAGGGGTCACGAGGTATCAGGGGAAGCACCTTACAGGAGATCTGCTGCGGTGTGAAGTTCATGGCCACGGTAAGCTGACATTCATCCATTTACTGCGACTGCTTAAGCAAATACTCACACGCGCCCTCCCTGGGCTGGCGCCCGGAAGTTCACGGTGAATGTGGCCCCACAGGAGCTCCCGGCTTTGCGGGTCGGGGAAGGGACATCCCACTGGCAGGTGCAGAAGCGTTGCAGGTGTTACTTAGGGGGCTGTGGAGGAGGAATGACCTAGTCGGAGCTGTGCACCTTGTAGCCAAGGGGTAAAGGGCCGTCTGGTTCCAAGTGCATTGGCTCCCAGGGACGTGCCTGGAAACCGCGAGGAGTGGACAGACAGAAAACGAAATTCATTGTCCCTACCCTGGGATTCCAAGCAAGTCACAGTCAACGTTGCCTCGCAGATAGGGAAAAATAAAACATTTGATTTGTTGAAGTGTTGGATTGTGGGGATATATTTCCTTTTTTTAAATTTTGTTTTCCGTAAATGTATTTTTCCATGCTGTTGCAAAAAAGAACAGGTGGGGCAGAAAGTAGTGGGTGGCCAGGGATGGTTGGGGGACGTAAAAGAGATGTCACTGGATGCTGTCCTGGCCTGGCACCTTTTGCTGGGCTTTCGGTGTTTGGTAGATCTCTTATTGCTGGGTTAAAAACAAGCCTTCCTCCTTCGAGAACGTATCCTTTTCTGCTTCTGCCCCCTCTGCCGCAGCGGGGTTCGTGATCCCTCATCAGGCAGCATGAGACGTGCTTGTTCTCAGGGGCCACGGCCAGCCTGTTCCTATCATCTCGAAGTGGTTTGATTAGAAGAGTCTGATTTCCCTCCACAGATATCTTTCCTTTTGTTTTTCATTCTCAGTGGATTCAGCGTGAGCACAGCAGGAAGGATGCACATATTTAAGCCTGTGTCTGTCCAGGCCATGTGGTAAGTATAGTGTAAGCTTTTAACTCCTTAGAAATATTTTCTTACTGGTCACGCGCAGTGGCTCACGCCTGTAATCCTAGCACTCTCGGAGGCTGAGGCTGGAGGATCACTTGAGCCCAGGAGTTTGAGCAAGAGAGAGATCCCACCTTTACCAAAAATAGAAAAAATTAGCCGGGCATGGTGGCACATGCCTGTAGTCCCAGCTACTCAGGAGGCTGAGGCAGGAGGATCGCTTGAGCCCAGGAGTTTGAGGTTGCTGTGAGGTAGCTGATGCCATGGCACTCTAGCCTGGGCAACAGAGCAAGACTCTGTCTCCAAAAAAAAAAAGAAAGGAAGAAATATTTTCATAGCTAATAGCTTGAATAAAAAAACCCTTCTACTTAAAAGCTCATTTAGATGTGCACGCCCATGTGTATGTGGCAAAATAAACATAAAATTTGCCATTTTAACCATTCTTTCAATGTACAGTTCAATGGCATTAAGTGCATTCGCAGTGTTGGACAGCCATCGCCACTAGCCAATTCCAGAACGCTTGCGTCATCCCAGAGAGAAACTCTGTGCCCATTAAACAGTGGCTTCTTTTCCTTTCCCCTAGCCTCTGGTAATCTCCATTCTGCTTTCTCTCTCCATGGATTTGCCTGTTCTAGGTACCTCATCTGAATGGAGTCATCCAATATCTGTCCTCTTGTGTCTGGCTTCTTTCACTTAGCATGATGCTGGCAAGGCTCATCTCTATCGTAGCATGTGTCAGAACTTCATTCCTTTCTAAGGGTGAATACCGTCCCACTATGTGGTTAGACCACCCTTTGTTTATCCCTTCATCCACCTTGCGGCTCTCATGAATAATGCCGCTGTGAACATTCGTACACACGCTGCTGAGTCTCTGTTTTCAGTTCCGTCTGGTAGATACCTAGAAGTGAAATTGCTGAGTCATATGGCAGTGTTATGTTTAGCTCCTTGAGGAACTGCCAAACTATTTTCCAGCGTCTACGCCATTTTACAGCCCTGCCGGTAAAACACGAGTGTTCTAGTCTCTTCATATCCATGTCAGCCCGTGTTAATTTTCTTTTTAATAGTCACCATCCTAATGGGTGTGAGATGGCACCTCATTGTGGCTTCGATTTGCATCTCCCTAATGACTATTAGGGTTGAACGTTTTTTCATGCTTATTGGCCATGTGTTTATCTTCTTTGGAGAAATGTCTTTTCAACTCCTCTACTCATTTCTAAATGGGGTGTGTTTTCTTTTATTGTTGAAGGTGTGTTTTTACGGATCTCTAGCTCCTGCTGGCAGAACGTCACTTCCGTGTAAATTCATCTGTTTCTTGTGTCTGGCATACAGTAGGCACTCAGTGTGCTCAGTGGAAGGAGCGGCACTTTGCTAGGCACTAGGCACGCGGGGAGGCACCATGCAGGTGTGATTCTGTCTTCACGAGGGTTAAAGTCTGTCGAGGGAAGTGGCCACACATATATGAACAAAGTCATGTGTCATACCCAGGGATGTGGGGCAGGGTGTTCCCAGAGGGTGTAAGGCTGCAGGGTCCGGGTGCCTGGTAGGAGTAGGACTTCACCCGGGACACTCTGCTTTGGGGATGAGGTCGCTGAGGCTGTGAAGGCTGCATTGGGTGACGACATCAAGTCCACACCTCCTCTTAGAGCCTCCTCCTTCCTTGGAGAGTTGCGCGGACTGCCCAAAGCAGTAAATGCGACACAACAATCTCTCTGAAATTATCTGGAAAAAAAAAACTCAGGACAGAGCCGGTACCATCTGATGAGAAGAGTTATGCCCAATGTTTCAAAATAATGACACTTTCTTCTGGGACAGTGAGAGTTGTGCAGAATTCTCCCAGGGCCAGAAGTTAATATTGTCCTTCTTTTTTTTTTTTAACATCCTCTGTTACTCCACACTGCAGTCAATTCAGGATCATTTGGGGGGGAAAATCATGAAATGATACTTCTGGAACATGAACCAATAGATGTCCCAGATGTTTCTTTGTGTCCCTGCAAAATTTGTTGTCTGTTTCTCTCCAGGCAAGTAAAAAATAGGCCCACGTGTTTTTCCAGAAACTTCGGAATGAGAACTAAATTTAGTACACGTTCAGCTCCAGTGCGTTCCCTCAGCCAGCCTAGACACAGGACAGAGACGTCCAGCTGGGGCAGGTGGCGCGGATCGCAGGATTCTTTCTGCCACGTGGAGCCACTCTCTGATGACTCCGTCCCTCCCACGGCTCCACTCTTCCGCCTGTCTCAGCCTGATCTGCCCCATTCGCTAAGAAATTCTCAGCCCGTATTTTTGTAATGAGAAGTAAAAGAGGTTGGCTCAATAAAATGTGTACATTTTTAATATTATTTTTTCTGCCTCCCCAGACCTCTTCTGCAGTTAGTTTCTGTATTAAAATGAGTTTCTAGAACTCATGTAAGAGTTCTAAGAAATCTAAGCTGTTGCAACCAGTGGGTGGGGGGGATAGTTAGCAATGTACGTGTTTCGAATGCAGTCGGTATCCCGGTTGCATGTGAAAGACTTCTCCTTCCAGCTGCAAGGCTTAATTGTGGTTCTGACATTCAAGGTTACCACCGCTTCAAAAGTGAATCTTAATTCTTTGGAGTTGATTGATGGGATGTGAAATAACATGTGAATGAGCTTGATTGGAAGAGGGATGAAGTTTGTCGTTTGTCTTTTCTCCTTTATGGACGTGACAAGGGATGTTCTGTCCGCTCTTGGACTCGGTCAGTGACTGGCCAGCTCTGTGACCCGGAAGACGGGGTCTTGGGCTGCCGTGTATCCCCCACACGCCCTTGCATGTGAGCATGGCTCCTGCAGGGAGTCCTGTAGGAAGGGCCCTTCCCCTGGCCCCGCCTGAACCCCTTGTTTGGAGGGGATGCCCCAGCCCTCCTTGTGTCTCCCCAGACCTGACCCTCTCGCCTCCTCACCCCAGGTCTGCCCTGCAGGTGCTTTACAAGGCCTGCGAGGTGGCACAGAGGCACAACTACTTCCCCGGGGGCGTCGCTCTCATCTGGGCCACCTACTACGAGAGCTGCATCAGCTCCGAGCAGAGCTGCATCAACGAGTGGAACGCCATGCAGGACCTGGAGTCCACGCGGCCTGACTCCCCCGCCCTGTTTGTCGACAAGTAAGTGCGGCCCCTCCTCCTGTGCGAGCCCGGCCGCGCTCACGGGCACCTGCCTCATCAGCACCTGCCCTGTGCCCGACCCCGCGTCCGCACGAGGTCGCGCCTTCCCTGGAGCCCCTCGACTGATCCGCCTTTTCAGAACCGGCATTTACAGCACACGGGTTCCTAGCCAGGGCCCATGGGTGGCCTTGGGCTGGGGGAAGGGTCTGTGACCACCCCTTGCCCGTAAAAAATTATAGACAGATTTGTTGAGTGTATTTCTGGGGAACAGGCCCATAACTTCCATCGGATTCTCATAGGATCCTGTGGTCCTGTGTGTCACCCACTCCTTGCAGGACTCTGTGCTCTGGCCTTTCCTCTCGCGTTTGCCAGAGACTTAATTCCCAAAGCCTCCTCCTCTGCTCTTAGGAGAATTATGCACGTGACCTCTGCTTGCTTGGATCCCAGAACACAAGTGCTGAGGGCAGCCTGCCTTAGAGCAGCAGCGGTGGTGAGTCACGTGGCCAGTGTCATGTGACCTCTGACAGCGCTGCCTTGGCCAGAGGCCACACTCAGTAAAGTCTGGTTCGAGAAGAAGGAAGCGGATCTCTCCTCTCTCGGTTGGGACCCTGCTCCCCCTATAGGATCCCCTCTGGGACGCTGCTGAGTTCGAAGAGGGCTGTGGACGGCCACGGCGTGTCCAGAGGGCAGTGGCCGGAATGACCAGAAGCCACGTTGTACGTGGCCTCCAGGAAAGCATGAGACAGACCAAGGGGAGATGATCATTGTCTTTGAATTATTTGAAGGGTCATCCCACGAAAGAAGGATCGCCCTGGTCAGTGTGGCCCCTGGGGTTCAGACTAGGGCTGGTGCGTAGAAGTTAGAGAGAGACACATAAATTTTGATTTTGTGTAGGAGGGAGATGCCAGGAGCTGGTCACAGCTGGGCTGGGCTACCCTGGGGCGCAGTGAGGTCCTCACACCCTAGATGTGTTCAGGCAGAGACTAAAGGGCCCAGTGGCGTGGGGAAGTCACACTGGCCATGCCAGCATCCTGCCCTGAGAGTGTCTGCCACTGCGGGGCCTGAGCGAGCTGTGAGTTTCCAAACTTCCCTCTGTCTGCCGGATCTGCCGTCTGCTCTGTTGACCCCCGTGGGAACTCTGGAGATGGAATGGGTCCCCCATGTACCTCTCCTGCCCCCTGAGAACCCGCACACTGAGCAGCGAGCTCCCCACGCCAGGCCACGTTCTGCTCAGACCCAGGAGCAGCTGGTGTTTCTGTAACCCCTGACCTCAGTCCCCCCAGACTCCTGCACTTCCCTAAACATCATTTCTCTCCAGGCCAACCGAAAGGGAGAGGACTGAGCGCCTCATCAAAGCCAAACTCCGAAGCATCATGATGAGCCAGGATCTGGAAAACGTGACCTCCAAAGAAGTAAGAAAATGCTTCTCTTCTTAGCAGAGGCCACGTGGCGTTCGCTCGTCCTGGGCAGTGGGAGCTGGCCTGGCACCTGGTTCTCTTTGCCGACCTGCTCCTCCGCTCTCAGAGGCTGTTTCCTGCCCCGTTTTGTGATGGCAGCAGGGCTTAGTGGAAAGGGTACGGGCCTTGGAGTCAGACTCTAGTGTGATTCTAAACCTGCCGTTTCTCAGCTTTGAGACATTCGGCAAATTTCTTGACCTCTCTGAGCCTCACCTGTGAGACCTTTGGTGGCGATTCCATGAGATCTGTAAATTGCACCCAGGAGCATCCATCTGTCAACACGCTCTCCTCCTGGCTTCTGTCCCACGTTGCCTTGTGTTGCATGTAAGAGATAGCAAACTTACTTCTCTACAGGACTGCAGTTGACTGGCAGGCTGTAAATTCTAGACTACCTTCTTTCTGCCTTTTAATGTTTTCCTGGATCACTTGTTTTCCTCTCCCTGTTGCTGTGTGTTCAGGGAATGCAATGAATTATAATAACAGCTTAAATAAGGTAGATCTAAGAGGAAGAGGTTGAAATTGCCGTTTTAAAAAGTCACATATAATCTTTTTATTAATTCATCCGATTAAAAAATCATACCGTGCTACCTTCCAAGCAAGATGAAACTGATTTTAGGTTCTGTGATGCATTTGATACGTAATTATAAAAGTGCTTTAAATTCAGTAGAAACAATCTCGTGGAAATCAGATGCCTTATTTGAAATCATAAACTTTCCCCAGTTGGATTTACTTTCAGGCTGAGTCACCTGCGTTCCTGCCACCCACGCATGTGTGCTGCATGTGTCTAAATGTGTTACTCTAAAAAAAAAAAGCCACCTTTTTTGGAAGCAGCCACCGTTGGTGTTATAACTTCAGTTCTTTGGAGGTGGACAACTGTTGTCTTTAACAAATCACTTTTCCTAATATTTTCCACTCCACAGATCCGCAATGAATTGGAGAAACAGATGAACTGTAACTTGAAAGAATTTAAGGAATTCATAGACAACGAGATGCTACTTATCCTGGGACAGATGGACAAACCCTCCCTGATCTTCGATCATCTTTATCTCGTAAGAGGCGCAGCTCTGGGTGCACCTAGTTTGGGGGACGTTGACTCAGACCCTGATGGTTTGGCGCTCGCAGCAAGTCAGAGAGGAAAGGCAGACAAAAAGCTTGAGTTCCCGGACGCTCCGTCCCCACGGACGGAAACTCCCGAAGTTCTTTGGCCCCTTCTCCGGCCTGCAGGGCCTGCAGACCGCTGGTCTGCTCGCTCTGGAGCCGGATGTGTGAGACGTGCCTCTCAGCTGAGCTGTGGGGAGGGAGTTGCTTGGGAGCTGTTGGGCACAAGCAGCTGGTGAGTGTTTTCAGACTCAAACCCTTTGTCGTCTTTGCTGACTCACGCACACGGGCCCTGTCTAAGCGGTGTGCGGGGCCCCAAGCCCCCCATTACTAAAGGAGGCATTCTCACCAAACCCCAGAGTTACGCCTAGGCACCCCAAGACGTGAGAAACAGCAGGGAAGACAGATCACACAACTGAAATGTAGCTTCCCCTCCGAGCCTGTCCCGACAGCTCCTTCCAAGAACCGCTCCCAGAGCCCCCTGGAAGAGTATGCCCTGGTCCTGCAGCTCTGGGTGGGTCGCGCCGCTTCCCTGCACCGCTGTGGCTCGCTCAGACTGGCTTCGTGCCGTAAATCTCCATAGAAGGCAACTGGCACGTTTTCAGAGGCAGAGAGACTATAGAGAAAGGCACGTTGCTAAAATTAGAGCGGCCGCACAGTGCGAGGAAAATCAGCCCGCCAGGGCCCTAGATCCCCCTGCTCAGCCTCTGAGGCTGAGTGTGTGACTTTACAGGAAGTCACTTTGCTGCTTTTTTTTTTTCTAATCCATCGTATACCTCATGGGATGATGATGAGCATTAAATAAAATACAAGCCAGGCACGGTGGCACAAGCCTGTAGTCCCAGCTACTCTGGAGGATCCCTTGAACGGAGGAGTTCGATGCCACCCTGGGCAAATAGCAGGAAAAAAAAAAAAAAAGAAAAGAAAATACGTATTGAAAGCATCCAACACAGTTTCTGTGGGTGCTAATAAATGGTACCCAGTGTCAGAGGAGAAAGTGCTTCCTGGGAAGTGTATTTGCTGCTAGAGGCATGAATGACGTTTTCTGCCTGTGGGGAGTCATTGGAGTTTTCCAAATGCATTAATATATGTCATGATATGTATATAGATACATATAGAGAGAGGTATTTAAATGTATTTGTATGTATAGATCTACATAGATTTCATAATTACCCATTAAAGTGTATATATAAATGTGTGGAGTTGAAGACTATCTTGAGAGATGTCTGGGAAGTCGATTGATTGTCCTGGTGACAAGGGGAACCCCAGGCACCTTCGTCCCTTCTTTCTCCACTGGGTGGCGCTCACGGCCAGAGGACGCTCACAGCCTTAGCGGCGCTTTCCTTATTTTTCGGTGTGGTTTGGTGCTTTATGTCACTTTTTCCATGAGATTCACTAAAGGAATTTTTATGTTCGAGCCTCCCCCTCAAATATGAAAATTCAGCTAGCGCCGCACGTTGCCGGCTTCCCTGGGGCCCAGCAGCCCCCCGGTCCTGAGGGGTCTGCCCTCTTGGGAACTTGGAAGAGGAAGTCTGCACGGAGATGAAGGCAGATTTCTTTTGCTCTTTGCGACTGTGTCTTTTGCACTTCCTAAGAGCAAAGTGATTATTTTTCCCCCCTTCCACGTTCTTTGAATGCTTAGGAATTGTTTGTTAAGTGTGATACCATTTTTTAAAGTATTAAATTAAAACATCGTGGAAAGTCCAGAAATAGAAATAAATCCAAAGAAGAAAAAAAAAACATTCCCAATCTCACAGATCCAGAGGTAGTCACTGTTGACATTTTGGTGTATTTAATTTCTCATCTTTTGTTTTTTTGGGTTTTGTTTTTTTTTAAATGCATATATAGCTTTTTTAAAAAGAAACAAAGAAAAAGAGGCCAGGTGCAGTGGCTCAGGCCTGTAAGCCTAGCATTCTGGGAGGCCGAGGCGGGAGGATTGTTTGAGGTCAGGAGTTCGAGACCAGCCTGAGCAAGAGCCAGACCCCATCTCTACTAAAAACAGAAAAAATTAGCTGGGTGTGGTGGCGCATGCCTGTAGTCCCAGCTACTTGGGAGGCTGAGGCAGGAGGATCGCGTGAGCCTAGGAGTTTGAGGTTGCTGTGAGCTAGGCTGATGATACTGCACACTAGCCCGGGTGACAGAGCAAGACTGTCATTCACTCATAGATAAATAGATACAAAGAAAAAGAAAGGATCATACATAATTATGTTTATATAGTTTTGTATCCTGCTTTCTTTTAAATATTCTTGCCTTATGTGGTGTTTTCCTATGTCATTAAATATTCTCCGAAAACATGATTTGTTTTCATGGCTCCTTCATGAGGCTGCATCATCATGTATTTTACTCATTTCTTCCCATTTGACCTTTGGGTTCTTTCCACTGTTTTATAAATAGCCTTCAATAGCCTCATACCTAAATCTCTGTGAATTATTGTTTCCCCAGGATAACTTTTTGTAAGTGAAGTTACTGGGTCAGAGGGTTGGAACTTTTTCAATATTGCCGAAATACTTCCCAGAAAAGGTGGAACGATTCCTTCTTCAGTTAGTAGTGTGTGGACGTGCCTTTCCTGGGTGGGAGGTCGCAGGTCGTTGCCTCTGACCGTGGGATGTCACTGCAGTCTTAGCAGAGCAAGCAGGGAGATGGGGCAAGCAGGTTTTCCTGGACTTGTTCTTCCCCTGAGGCTGAGGGGCCAGTGAGGGCCTGGAATCTTCCTGCTCCCCAACCTCAGCGCACACGTTGATGATGCTCTGAGACCTTGGGAACCTTCTTGAAAATCAGCCACTGGGTTCTTGCTGTTCTCTGAGGCCAAGGGTTCATGAAATAAGGCCTCACCCCCAGGGCTGGGGCAAACTGCATCCCCTGAGCAGCTCGGAGGCCGACATGTGACACTCACGGGGGTTTGTGTGATCTGTCTCCCAGGGCTCTGAATGGAATGCATCCAATCTGGAGGAACTGCAGGGCTCAGGGTGAGTCTCCTCCCCTTGTCTTTCCCTGTCCTTCCAGGCAGCTTAGAATCCCTTCCACGCTGCCATCGAGGGGTGAGACCTCGGGCTGCCTGCCTGTCATTGCCTGCACCCTGGTCTCTGAAGGGGCTGCCCGGGCCGACTTGCATAGCTAAACAGATGTGCTGCAAAATGCCACATCCTGAATAATTCATGGGCTTTAGATTTTCCTGGAGTCTCCCGTGATTGCGTGTGTCAGGGAGGACGCTTCTCAATCACACTCACATGGCGCAGGACAGCCATGGATGCGGATGAGGCTCGGAGCCCCCTCCCACCGCCTCGCTGCCCGGCAGAGTTGCCCAGAGCCCCAGTGTGGATACAGAGATCTGCTGGCGGTTTTGCCAGTCAGCAACCCTGATCCCTGGACCGCTCCTGCCTCTTTCTGAGGTTATACTTTTGGGCCTGGTGGGATTGCAGCTAAGTACTCCGTGTTGGCCAGAAGCGTATTGCTGTCTTAGCCTGAGACATGCTTAGCAGCAGGAATGAAAGATGTTTGAATCTAGACCCTCAAGAACTGATGTCTGGACTCTTTTTTTTTTTAAACAACACAGCCACAAAATCACCATTCTGTGGGTCTGACATGATGGCATTCTTGAATTACTACACTTAAAAATCAAGACTAAACAAATCTTAAAATATATCCTTAGAACTACTGGTTAAGATGCGTTCCTCCAGCAGAAAGTATTCTTAACATGTAGGGCGATACTCTGTGTGTTTTCCTTCTTGCTGGGAGTAAATGAGTGACTTTTAAAGGTATTTTTTTTTTTAAGCATGGATAAGTATTCTCTTATGAAACCTATTTGAGATATTTTCTAACTCCTGAAATTATTTTGGTCTTCTAGAAATAAAAGTATTAAGTTTGTAGAACGACAGAACCCGGGTCAGAAGACCCTCTGAAATACTTACTTATTTATACCTCACCTTGTTTCAAAACGGACTTAAGGCAATTCCCAAGGATATAAATAATGGATGGATGGATACATTCTGCTTTTTAACTGTTTAAGAATAGAGACTTTTTTTTAAAGCCTCTGAATACTCAAAATAGTTATGAATTTTGACACTTTAAGGAATTTAGATATCTAAGTAATATATATATTTAATTTCTAGAAGGCTTTAAACCGAGTTATCGTTGTATAGGGTTTTTTAAAAAAAAATAAAGAGATTTGGTTTTTTGGTGTAAACACAATACTTTCTCATCCTATAGAGGACATTTAGAAAATACAAAGAGAGTTACTATTTAGGAAAAACAAGTTCTACCACAAATGTGTTACCCTTTGTTCATATGTATTCAATTTTTCTTTTCTCTGCCGGGTTTTCATTACTTTGTTTTTTATAGTTCCTCACCCTGATTCTCCAAATTTGGTTTGTTTGTGTTTTTTTTTTTCCTCACTGCAGGGTTGACTACATTTTAAATGTCACTAGAGAAATCGATAATTTTTTTCCTGGCTTATTTGCATATCATAACATCCGCGTCTACGATGAAGAGACGACAGATCTTCTCGCCCACTGGAATGAAGCGTATCATTTTATAAACAAAGCAAAGTAAGTGGGCGGGGAAGCCGGGCCGACGGGCGGATGCTGGGTAGGCAGGAACTACTGGTGACCCCAGACACCGACGTCGCCTGGCTTGAGGGGCCGGGGCGTCCCATGGACCTTTGGTTTTAGCTGCAGGACCCCAAACACCAGAGGGGAAAAGTTGTTGGTCCTCTCCAGGTAGAGGCCTCACGAGGTGACTCTCCCACCTGTCCATGATTGTGACATTTGACCCCGGTTGTCATCGGCACCAGTTCCTGGCAAAGATCTGATACCACATGGACACTCTCGGGATCTCTGTCCCTGGGGAATCGCTGAGCCAGAGGAGGGCCAGGGGAGGGACCTGGGCTCTGAGCTCCTTTGGGACTCCTCCCCAAAGAACACGGCCTGTCCTCCGTCCTCAAGTTAGTGTCACGTGGGATGGGACAGTCTGGTCTCGCCCGACTTTTGTTCCCGTTTTATTCTCCTTTGGAACAACTGTGCTTTATTGGAGTCAAGAACAGAAAGAGAGAACCCTTTGAGAGGCTGTCAGGAGAAACACCCTCTTCTGCTTTGTGCTCCTCTGGGTCAAGGCACCGTAAAGTGACCTTACCCAATCTCAGTTCTCTCGAATCCCCAGGGGACAGACTAAGGACACTCTCAAGGGAGACTTTCAGATCAACAGTGAAAAAAAAAAGGCACTGAGGTTTGGAGAGGAATCGTAAGCTTGGGGTGTGGGAAGCTGGAGCCTGCTCCCACCTGGTGGGGCGACCTGTACAAATACAGTGTCGCAGGTGCCAGCCTGGCGCTCCCTCGTGTTCTTGAGCAAGCAGTTCTTAGACAAACGCTGTTCTGTTGGCCAGGCCGGATCTGGCGAATCAGCCACGCCTGGGCCCGTCCTTGCAAATAACAGATCAGCCTCATCTCCCTCCCCTGGCTTGTCCCTCCCTGGCTGTCCCGCTCCCGCTCCTGCGCTGGTACTCCCTCCGTCTGAAGAGTATCTTGCTCTCCCTGGGGCTTTGCCGGCTTCGCTCCGCTGACCCCATTTTTCTACAGTAACTCATTCACCGTCTCCATCTGCTCTAGCAGCTGAGTCGCTTTTGCAGAAATCGCTTCAGCTTCCCAACTGCTTCCCAGGAAAGGGTTTTCTGGTCTCCCCTCACCTAGCCCGGCCACGTGGGAAGGTTCCCACTTTTGTCGGCCACGGTGGCCAAGTTTTGGAGCTCTCCTTGCCAAACTTGGCTGGGCCCGAACAGACTTCTCTTGATTTCCCATTGTGTGCTAATTGGTTCTGCAGTGAAGTTATTTCCTTTAGAGGGTGTGTAGACGTGTAAACATGCGGACCCAGGAGGTTTCAGGCAGTGAGATAACTTCTTCAGGGTTTAAAAATAAAGTCAGTTGAGTAAAAGCAGAGAGAATGAAGTCGCCGAAGCTTTTTGACTGTCCCCCGCTCCCCACGCCCGCAGGAGGAACCATTCCAAGTGCCTGGTGCACTGCAAGATGGGCGTCAGCCGCTCCGCGTCCACAGTCATCGCCTACGCCATGAAGGAATTCGGCTGGCCCCTGGAGAAGGCCTATAACTACGTGAAGCAAAAGCGCAGCATCACGCGGCCCAACGCCGGCTTTATGAGGCAGCTGTCTGAGTACGAAGGCATCCTGGACGCGAGGTGGGTGCCAGGCTCGGAGTGGGGGCCTGGCTGGCCAAGCTGGAGCAGCCCCCGCTGCCAGGATCTGAGAGTGCGCCCGCTTGGTTTCCGCAGCCAAGATCCCGCCTCTCTCTCGGGGAGCCAGTTGGAGAAAAACAACTATTGTTTGGGCTTTGATTAGCCGTTTCCAGGAGGGATCTGTTTTGATTTTGTTGGCACACACAGAAAGCTGGTTCTGCTGCCACAGGGAACGGTGCCTAACTTCTGATCAGAGGCAGGTCCTCGTGTGTGTGTGGTACGGGCATGTGTCTGTCCCGGTTCCTGGGCATCTGCTTCCTGAAGAGCCCTGTGCGCTGGCTCTGCTGAGGAAAGAGTCCCAGCACTGCAGAGCCAGACGGGTTTCTGCCAGGCGAGCTAGGCGACTTAGAGCACAAGGGGCAGTCTCCCCGAGCCTCAGTTTCCTCTTCTGAGTTAAGCGTCGGTGCCCAACTCCATGTGGATATTAACGCTATTGGCGCTGTGAAACACAGCATGGCGGCTCCTCAGAAACTAAAAATAGGGCCGAGTGCAGTGGCTCACACCTGTAATCCTAGCACTCTAGGAGGCCGAGGCGGGTGGATAGCTCAAGGTGAGGAGTTCGAGACCAGCCTGAGCAAGAGCGAGACCCCATCTCTGCTGTAAATAGAAAGACATTAATTGGCCAACTAAAAAATATATAGAAAAAATTAGCCGGGCATGGTGGCACATGCCTGTAGTCCCAGCTACTCGGGAGGCTGAGGCAGGAGGATCTCTTGAGCCCAGGAGTTTGAGGTTGCTGTGAGCTAGGCTGATGCCACGACACTCTAGCCCGGGCAACAGTGAGACTCTGTCTC
>CAUYRT010021487.1:0-43358 GCA_963574885.1 Lepilemur ruficaudatus | reverse complement strand
TTTTTTTTATCAAGGCTGCTTCTCAAGGAAGAATATATCCTCCAAGAACCTTTTCTCCATTAATTAATTAAAACAAAAACTTAATAAGCATAATAGATTATGCATACTAGTGGCACACATTTGAAAGGTATTAAATAAGTGAACAGTGAAAATAAATCTTCCTCTTATTTCTGTCTTAGACACTCAGCTCCCCTCCCTAGAGACAACCATGGTTAATAGTTTCTTTATTCTTCGAGAAAGACTATGCATATAAAATCATAACCCAAGCATAGCATGCTATGCACTTTACAACACTTTATATGCACTCAATAAAGCTTTTGAAAAACAATATAAGGTATGGGTTGTTTTTCATCCACCCATCAGTCTTTCTAAGGGCTGCATAGTATTCCATATAAAAATATTTTATTTAACCTTTCCCCTACTGATGATTATTAGGTTGTGTTCAGTCTTCTGCTATTTCACCCACAGCTTCCATGAACATCCTGTGTATATATCTTTGTGCTCACATGTGAATGTAACAGACGGATAAATGCCCAGAAGTGGAATTGCTCTGCCATTAAAAAAAAATATTTTAAGTGCATTTGATTTGCCAAATTATCCCCTAAAAAGGATGTCTTAAATCATAATTCTACCATCTATCATTGAGTCCCTGGTGTTCCGCACCTTCTTCAACATGGGATATTACATTCAACAGGATGCCTTAGACTGTGAAGTAACAGAATGCCCAACTAAGAGCTGCTCATGGAAATGAGTAAGTCCAGGGGTGAGTTGTTACGCGGTTGGTTGATTGATCAGCTCAACATTGTCACCAGGAACCTAGGAGCTTTCCATTTTTGTGTTCTGCTGTCTTCAGTATGTTGAAATGTCTGTGCTCGTGGCCAAAGGATGACTGTAGCTATTTTAGTGGTCATGTACAAACACAGTAATATCCTGTGAAAAAAAGAGCACATTTTCTATTATGGGACTCTTCTTATTACAAAAGAAACATTTTCTAGAGTCACTCAGTACACTTCTGTTCGGGTCACGTTGGCCAGGATGGAGTCCCAAATAAGAAAGGCTTTGACATGAAAAGGATGTGAAAATTATGTGTTTGACTTAGACTTTGAGCTATCCTGACTTTCCCATGTTGGATTGGAGTGGGATTGCCTCTTCTAATACGTGGGTGAGGGACCCGACAAACAAAAAAGGAGGAGTGGTCACAGAGAAAGCCGCCAAATAGTGGCCAATCTGAGACTTGAAAAGTGAATTTTTATTTCACTTATATTTAAATTTTAAAATTATGAACAAAGTTAAACATGTTTTTATATTTTTCTCATTTCTATTTTCTTATATTAAACTTCCTATATGATTTATTTTAAAGTTACCTGGTTCTTTAATTTGTTAATTAAATTTCTCTTTAAAATTTCAAAAGTAGCATATGCTCACCACAAACAAAGGAAAGATACAGCAGTAATCTCCTCACACCTGCCCTATATTTTCACCCCCTCCATCGTGACACCAATGTTAACATATACAAATAGATAAAACATACATGGGGAAACGTTTAACTTATTTTGGGCACAAAAAAAAAGCTCTTACTACAAACATAAATTTGCAACTTGCTTTTCTTAATTAAAAAAAATATATAAGCGTACTCCTTCCAGATTAATAGATATAAATTTAACTTATTCTTTTAATTAACTTACTCTTTAATTAGCTTATCCATTAAGGGCAATGAAATAACAAAATTAAATTTTAATGATTAAAAAGATATAGAAAATTAATATTTCATATTATGTACATACCTAAGTTAAAAGACCACCCACTTTTTATGACACTCAGGTGTGTCCTATTCTTTCCTGCCCTCTGTGTTACCTTTCTCTCTGATAGACAGGGCTGTTGTCCCCCTGAACAGACACAAGGGAGCAGGTGGGTGAAATCAGGGGTGAGGCCAAGGCTCAGAGCCTTGAGAATTGGGAACTGGAGATAATAATTCTTTCCCTGCTCACCAGAACCCAACAAACTCTTGAATATATCTGAGGAAGAAACTCCATGAAAGGAGAGTCGTACTAGTGGCGCTACAAATGAAATATGTGCATTCTGAAATTTCTGAAATGTCAGAACTATTGCATCTAGCCAAAGCAAGGCAAACATGGGCATTTAGTAAAAGACTATCAAAAGGGGTAACAAAAAATAGAAAAGATAGAAAGTATGATGTCAAATATGAGACGGAACATACTACATAAATAAAGAAAGATGGGATAACTTATTTTTTTTAAAAAAGGCCTGTGGTAGAAAGCAAAACCTAAACTTATGCTGCATAAAAGTGTTAATTTTTAAAAAAGAGACTTAGAATAGTTGAAAGTAAAAGCATGTGCAAAAGTATTTTGGGGAATTCAAAAAAATTTTTTAAAGCAGGGAATAGCAGATTCTTAATATCAGGTAATGTTAACATCAAGACAAAAATTATTAAAAAAGAGAAAGTATGGCACTTTTTATGATAAAAGTACAGTGTACTCATACAAGACCTAACAACCACAGATGTCAGACTCAAATATGACATCATCAAATTTCATAAAGCAAATACATGTAAAATGCAGGGAGAGATACTTAGAAGAAAATTAATAGTGGGAGATGTTATTCATTTTTCCCATCCCATGAAAGATCAGGTGGATAAAAATAAGCAAGGCTATAAAAGAGCCAACATTATTAATAAGGTAGATTCTATATGTAATTTTCATATATGTAGATATGTGTACATATGTGTATATATACGGACATACATGCAAATATACAAACACACATACCTTTAAAATGTGCTATACATATATATATAAATTACTGAAAACAATATGCTCCCTTTTCAGATGTCCATGAAAGAGTCTCACATATTATTCTGGGAAATATCAAAAAATTAAAACAAATACACATTATTTAATGCAAGAAAATTAGTAACTAATAACCATACCAGAAAGAAAAAAATGAACCTACTAACTAGAAGTTAACTAACTTGTTTTAAAGCAAACATTGAAACCAAAGTTAGAGATTATGTAGAAACACCCATAATAAACATAATATATGTCAGAATCTGTGGGATGCTGCTGAAACACTGCTCAAAAGAAAACTCATATATTTAAATCCATATATCTAAGCAAGAAATAATAAAATAAATAAACTCAGTATACAAGAAGTTAGAAGAAAAGTAAATGGAATCAACTTTAGAGAAGCAGAAAAAATTAAACTAAAAAGGATTAAAGCAACATTAATGAATTAGACAACAAAAAAGTTGAGAATACCTATAAAAATAGCAATCCTATGAGAATAAAAATAAGGAAATAACAAAGGAAAATGCATACATTCATAAAAATATAAATGGGAATAACTACAAATACGAATAATATGAATATCAAGTGTGTTCAATGCTTTTAAAGTAATTTTGAAAACTTGGATGAAATGAAAATATTAGGAAAGTATGAACTGGTGCCATAAGAGAGAGAAACAGGAATTAATCTATTGCAGTGAGAAAAAACTTGTTGAATAGTAATAAACTCTAATAAAAAACTTGTTATGCTTATATAATTTAGCAGGTAAATTCTACCTGCTAAATTAAAAAATTTGAAGAACAGATATTTTCAATGCTATTCCAGAGCATAGAAAAAATACTGATGTTTCCAACTATTTTATGAAAAGTTCTAAACATTGCTTATAAAACCTGGCATTATAGCAAAAAAGTTACAAACTAATTTCACTTATGAATATTTATTTAAATATAGTAAATATGAAAATAAACCTCACAACATATATATAAAATATTAATACATGTTTCAGTATTAGGAATTATATTATTCTCTATACTAACAGATCTGAGATGAAAATCACATTATAATTTCTATATATTTTGAAAGAAATTTGATAAAATGCAACATCTATTCTTGATAAAAATTATAATAAAATACGTATCAATTCTGATTTCTTAATTTTATAAATAATTTGAATTTCTTTAAAAACCAGCATTATACATGAAGGAACTCTAGAAGTTCTCCAATTCAAATAACGAGTCAAGAAAGAAAGTTTAATAATATTTAATTTTGTTTATTATGTTTAGCTTATTTTATTGGGCAATTTAAAAAAATGAGATGTCTTTAAAAATTGGAATGGAGATAATGTGTTATTATTTTCAGATTATGATTATGTCTGAAAAATACAAGAGTATCAACTGGAAAACATTGGCAAATTACAAGAGAATCAAATAAGGTGGTTGAGTAAAAAAATTGAAGTATAAAAAACAATAGTCTTCCTAAGTATAATCACAAAAAAACTTACAATGTAAAAAAACTAAAAAGAAAAAACTTTGTAAAAGAACTATTAAAATGAAATAATAATTAGCTTAAAAGAAATATTCAGTAAAAAGATACTGCGTATCATTAGTCATTATGAAAATGCAAATTAAAACTACAATGAGATACAACTTCATAAACACCAAAATGGCTCAAATTTCAAAGACTGGCAATACCAGGGGCTGTGAGGACACGGAACAGCTAGGACTCCCATACATTGCTGGTGGTAATGCTACATTTGCAAACAGGTTAGCAGTGCCCAGTAAAGTTGTACATTTACTTTCTATAAACCCCTGCAATTCCACTTACAGAAATAAAATCAGATATTCACAACAGCTTTATTTATATAACCCCAACTGGAAACAACCCAAAGTCTGCCAACAGGTGAATGTACAAGCAAATTGTAATATATTTGTGTGATGGATTACTACACCACAATGAAAAGGAAGGAACTACTGATGCATGCAAGAATATGGATGAGTTTAAAAAACATTACACTAAACCAAAGAAGCAAAACAAAACAATAGAAAGACATATGTTGTATGACTTCATTTAGATGAAACTCTAGAGAAAGTACGCTATAGTGATAGAAAGCTGATACGTGGTTGCTTGGGGACAGGCAAGGGAGGAGAGGTTTGACTAAGATATGATGAGAAAAATTGGGGGGTGATAGAAATTTTCTATATCTTGATTGTGGTAATATTATGTGGTTGTATACATTTGTGATAGTTAATGAAATGCACAGTTAAAATCAGTGCATTTAATTGTATGTAAACTATAGCTCAATAAAGTCGACTAAAAAAACAAAAAAAATTATGAAGTGACAATAATAAAAACTGTATGGTATTGATGCTTGACTTGACAGATTAGAGATAGAATAGAGAAACCAGAAATTTCTCCCATCTATCTAATAATTTAGCATATGATAAAGATGACATGACTTATTAGTGAAGGAAAAGTAGTTAATTCATATGATATCAAGATACAATAGTGAAGAGGTGAAAAATAAAACCTCATACCTGGTATGGGTTGAACTCTGTCACCCAAAAAGATATGTTGAAGTTGTAACCTACAGTACCTCAGAAGTGACCTTATTTGGAAATAGTGTCATTGCAGATGTAATTAATAAAGATAAGATCACACTCGCTGGGTCCATAATCCAAAATAACCATATGTTCCCAAAAGGAGAGACAGAGACACAGATGGAGGATAATCACGTGATGATGGGGGCAGAGACAGGAGCGATGTACTTACAAGCAAAAGAACGTGAAGGATTGCTGGCCACCACCAGGAGCTAGGAAGAGGCAAGAAGGTTTCTCTCCAGTCTTAGAGACAGCACAGCTTTGCTGATAACTAAATTTTGAGCTTCTCACCTTTACAACTGTGTAAGAATAAATTTCTGTTGTTTTAAGTCACCCAGCTTGTGGTAATTTGTTATGGCCCTAGGAAACTGATATAAGGCCTATATGACATCTTATGCAAAAATAAATAAACAAATAGATAAATAAATAAATAAAAATTACTGAAAACATTGAAAAGAAAAAGTAATAGAAGAACACGTATGAGACATGAAAAGTAAACCTGGGTTTGTGGAAAGTGACACAATATTCAAAAGCCCAAAATTAAAATATTGCTGTAAACAACTAATTGTTAAATCATTCATATGGAAATAATAAAATATCTGTATCTCTTGATAGGATTTGCTAAGTTTTGAGAGAATTTTTCTATCTATACTCAAGAGAGAGATACCTTGTTATTTTTCAGTCTTTGAAAAGTTTTTCCATTCATTGTCAAGTCTTGGTATCAAGATTATACTGGCCTGATACAATGTGTTGGAAAGTATTTCCACTTTTTCTATTTGCTGGAAAAGTTTATATAAAATTAGGCTATTTTCTCCCATATTCTTTGGAAAAATTCACTTGCAAAGCTTCCTGTACTTGAAGATTGCTTTGTGAGAAGGATGTGATGTGCTTGTGTTTTTGGTATCATTCCTAGGACTTTGCCAGAATCAAAGTCATGAAGACTTACTCTTGTATTTTCTTCTAAGTTTTATAATTTTAGCTTTTATATTTGGGACCTTGATCTACTTGAGTTAATTTTTGTATATTTCATTTCATACTTTTTACTTTTCATTTTGTATATGTCACATGTGTTTTTAGTTCTTCTATATCACCTTTATTGCTTTCCTTTGCATCAATTGTATATTTTAATTGTTTAATATTTCTCATTTTTTAATTATTTTCTTAGTGGTTTCTTTTTGGCTCACAATGCATATCTTATCAGAATCTACTTCTAACTTAATTTTAATGAAATATAGAAATGTTACTGATACATAGTTCTATTTTCTCTTCATTTTTTCTGTGTTATTAATTTATATATGTTAAATCTATATATGATAAAAACCCAACAATATATTATTATAATTACTACTTAAAATATTATATATAACCACCACATTTATCATTTCTGGTTTCCTTGTTTTGTTTTTATGTTAATAATTCTAGTTATTATCTGTTGTCATTTCTCTTCTCCCCTATAGCTTTGTTCCAGATAGCCTCCTTTGTGCTTTTATTATTAAATATATTCTTTTTCTGTATTATATGCCCAGCAATGCAATTATATGCATATTACTTTATATAGTCAATTTAAAAAGCAGTTAGGAGAAGAAAATATAATAAATATGTATTTATACTATGTTGTGTAATTGCATAATTACCTTGACTGGTGCTCTATTTTTCATTTGGATTTTAATTATTGTCTGGATCACTTGTCCTCAGCCTAAAAATATTCCTTAAGTGTATCTTATTAGGAAGATCTGAGAACAACAAATTCTCTACGTTTTGTTTATCTGGTCATGTATTTATTTTTCCTTCATTTTTTAAATTTGTATTTTCTTTCTTTTTTATAACTTTAATTTCAAAATATTAGGGAGTGCCAGTTACATGGATGAATTGTATAATGCTGAAGTCAGGGCTTTTAGTGTGCCCGTCACCGAACAGTGTACCTTGTATCTGATAGGTAAGTTTTTATCCCTCAGGCCCCCAACTGCCTCTCCCTTTCTTAGTTTCCAATGTCCTTTACACCACTTTATGACCATGTATGCCCATCTTTTAGCTCCCACTTATTAGTGAGAATGTATGATGTTTGTTTTTCCATTCCCAAGATATTTCACTTAGGATAATGGTTGTCAGTTCCATCCAAGTTGCTGCAAAAGACATTATTTCATCTCTTTTTATGGCTTAGTACTCTATGGTATATATACCACATTTTCTTTATCCACTCATCAATTCATGGACATTTAAGTTGATTCTGTATCTTTGCAATCGGGAATTCTGCTGCAATAAACATTTAGGTACAGGTGTCTTTTTGATATAATGACTTCTTTTCCTTTGGGTAGATACCCAGTAGTAGGATTAGTGGATTGAATGGTAGGTCAACTTTTAGTTCTTTGAGGACTCTCCATAATGTTTTCCATAGAGGTTAGACAAATTTATAGTCTAACCTATAAATGTGTAAGTATTTCTTTTTTACCACATCCATGCCAATGTCTATTGTTTATTTTTTTATTTTTTGAGACAGAGTCTCACTTTGTTGCCCGGGCTAGAGTGCCATGGTATCAGCCCAGCTCACAGCAACCTCAAACTCCTGGGCTTAAGTGATCCTTCTGCCTCAGCCTCCCAAATAGCTGAGACTATAGGCATGCACCACCATGCCCAGCTAATTTTTACTATATATATTTTTAATTGGCCAATTAATTTCTTTCTATTTTTAGTAGAGACAGGGTCTCCCTCTTGCTCAGGCTAGTTTCGAACTCCTTACCTCCAGTGATCCACCCGCCTCGGCCTCTGTTTTTTTATTTTTTAATAATGGCCATTCTGATAGGGATAAGGTGGTATCTCATTGTAGTTTTAATTTTCATTTCCTTGATGATTAGTGATGTTGAGCATTTTTTCTTATGTCTATTGGCCATTTCTATTAATATATCTTCTTTTGACAAAATTCTGTTTATGTCTTTTGCCCACTTTTTAATGGGGTTATTTTTTTTTTCTTGCTGATTTGTTTGAGTTCTTTGTGAATTCTAGATATTAGCCCTATAGCAACCCAAACAGCATGGTATTGGTTTAAAGTTTGATACATAGAATAGAGAACCCCAAAATAAAACCATATAGCTATGACCAACTGATTTTTCAACAAAGCAGACAAAAACATACACTAGGAAAAGAATGCCCTGTTCAATAAATGATTCTGGGAAAGTTGGGAAAATTCTTTGGTCACATGCAGAAGAATGAAACAGTATTTCTTAACTCAAGATGGATTAAAGACCTAAATATATGATGGAAACCATAAAAATTCTGAAAGTAACCATAGGAAAAACTCTTCTAGAAATCGGCCAAAGCAAAGAATTTATGACTAAAACCCCAAAGGCAAATACAGCAACAACAAAAATAAATAAGTGGGACTTAATTAAACTAAAAAGTTTCTGCGTAGCAAAGGAAATAATTAACAGACTAAAGAGACAACCTACATAATAGAAGAAAATATTTGCAAACATATATCCATCAACAGGCTAATATCTAGAATCTATTTTTCTTCCATTTTTGAAAGATAGCTTTGCCTGATGTATGCTTCTTGGTTGCCATTTTTTTTCCTTTTTTGTATGTTAGCACTTTCAATATACAATCCCACTGCCTTCTGGTCTCCATTTTTTTCTGATATGAAATAAACTGTTAATACAGATCACTTGTAGGTGAGGAACTCTTTTTCTGTTGCTGCTTTCAAGACTTCCCTTTATCTTTCAATGTTTTACTATGATGTAACTAGGAGTCAATCTTTTTTTTTTTTAACCCTACTTGTAGTACAATGTGCTTCCTGAATGTGTACATAAATGATTTTCATCAAATTTCAGAAACTTTTAGCCATTGTTTCTTTAAACATTTTTTCTGTTCCACTCTCTTTCTGTAGTAGTCCCAATAATGTCACACATTTCTGTGACTTCATTCTCTTTTTTCATTCTTTCTTTTGTTTAGCATAATCTTTATTAATCTGTCGTCAAGCTTGCTATTTCTTCTGCCAACTCAAATCTACTCATATTTGTAGTGAATTTTTCATTTCTGTTATTGAACTTTTTCATTCTAAAATTTCCATTTTGTTCTTTTGAAAAAAAATTTATACTTATTGACATTCTCTATTTGTTATGACACTATCGGCATACCTTCCTTTCTTCTTTAAGCATGATTTCCTTTAGCTCTTTAAACTTTTTATTTAAATAAATTCATATTATAAATTTATAACTTTATAGTATCTGTTTTAAAGTTGATTTATGGTTGATTTCTTTACTCCCCTACCTTGAGTACTTTAGTAAATTCTATTTCTTCCTGTAGTATGAAGCCTCCTCAGTGCAGCCTAGGGAATGGGATAGTCACCTGGGATTGCGGGGGTTTTAGGAGGGCTGTCTGGCAGTCAATTTCCCTGTTTCTCAGTTAAGCTACCTGCCTCAGTCAGTGTCACACTCAGCTGCTAAGGCCCACTAGTTGCAGGCTGATTGCTCTATTGTTTTTTGACAATACCCTGGGGCATAAATTACTTCACAGTTTGATTCAATTAAGTGACGGCCCCTTTATAGGGGTGATTTTTGAAGCAAGTCACTGAAGTTTGTTTGGGCCCCAGGAGGCCTCTTCTTCATTCTTTTTGTGGTTCTTTCTAGTTGGCCTACAGTTTAATTGATGTTTTCATGGATCTACCTGCCTCCTTTAATTGCTTACAACCCAAATCTCCATTGTTTTTAAGAGCACTCTTAGGCTTGAACTTTCCTATACCCTGTTCCAAATGAAGTCATTTCCCTTTGGGAGCACTTTGGAGCTCTCTGTTCTTATGGGCTGCTTCTCCTCCTGAGCAAATTTTTAGGCCTCTTCTCCAGACCTGGGGGCGGGGGCAGCAGCCTGCTTCTCTTGAGTGGCATCCATGATATACGAGCAGGGTGCTGGTTGGAGGCAATGCCTTCTGGCCCTTTCTTGCATCCCCAGGTGTGGAAATGTTACCTTACCAGCTCAGGCAAGGCCAATTAGAACTTCCATATTCTTAACCTGTTACACCTGACCTAGAGCCTCTCTAACTGGGGGCGGGGTTGGGCGGAAGGAAGTGAACCTCTGACCTCTTGTCCACATTCACCTGGAATTTGGACTCCACAATATGGAACTAAAGGGGGATGAGAAATGCTGCCAGCCTGTCTCTCCTAGGGAGACACAGCAACTCTTGAGTGGGAACCGGATGGGGAGGAAGCCCCTCTTACTAAGCCCAATCAACACGGTGTCTTCATGGCCCTGAGCTGGGAAAAAGGATGGAGGAAGAGGGTCACGGTTCAAGTGCCACAGATTCTCACTGTTCTGACCAAGATTTAATAGATTTTCTTAAATGAGTGTTTCTTTATTTGTTCTATGCCCTTAAGACAATTTCAAGATACTTTAAATGGATGTTCTTTTTATGATTTTTACCAATTATAGTTATTTCACTTGGGTGAGGATCCGTACAGCTCCTCATGGTACCATTCCAGATGTTACCTTCTTTGGGGAATTCTTTTGCAAGACAGAAAAAAGCACAACCTGCAAAAGAAAAGAAAAATACATTTAATTGCATTAAAATTAAGAAATTCTCTTCATGAAAAGAAAGCATAGCAACAGGAAAAAGATAGGTCACAGGTTGGAGAAGTTTTTTGAAGCAAATATAGCCAACAAAAAACAGGTATGTAGAATATCTAAAGAAACTTCCACAATCAATAGGAAAGCCAACAATCTTTATTCCAATCTTATTCCTATCTTTAATTGGAATAAAATTAACAATAGATGTGAATTGACACTTTGTAGGAACAGAAACTGAAATGGTCAAAATACTCCTACTTAATACTCAACCTAACTAATTATCTAGGTAATGCAAATTAAATCCACAGTGAGGTAGTATTATACACTATCACATAAACAAGAATTAAAATATGTTATGAAAAACACTCAGTGCTCAGATGGTAGACTCCAAATGCCATTTCTCACTGAAAGAAACCAGGGCTCCTTGGGGAAGTGAATGATTATGGGACTTGGCCAGGATACATATAAGATAAGCATGGAATACCCTGTCACAGTAAATATCAAGGAAGGTATCAAACTGCCAAAGGGAGTCAGGATCCAACTCAAGGAGGCTCCATTAGCCAAAGTTGAGAAATCTGAGCATCAGAAAGAACAAGAATCAAAATGGATTGAAACCCGTCACATGTATTTAAATTCATGAGCTTTTTATAAATATTGTTATCATTTTGACTTCAAAATAATATAAAAATAAATGTATTAGTCACCATTGAAGGATGGTTGTCAACCAAATCATTTTCCCCATAACTAGTAAATAAATGGAATGGATCACCTTTGTCTCATCTTTACTATATGGACTCTACCACTAAGGAACTCAATAGTAGAGGACAGGAAAGTTTTTCTTTATGGAAGTATTCCAGCCATTCAGTTAAGAAGAAATGAGAGAATTAGAATGAAGCATTTTGCAGCACCAAGTGAATTATGAATATGGAGATTGAGCACCAACTGCTAAAATCACAAGGAGTCAGACAACAGGATGTTATAATGGAAAACCCCAATACCAACACTGTAGCCTGTAGCCTAACTAGCAATTTGCAGGAACACATCAAATGACATCATGGAGATGCAATCAGCAAGATTCAGTCTGTAGGAAATTCTATAGGACAGAATATCTAATTTCTTTAACAAATAAAGAAAAGGGGAAAAAGAAAATGGAAAGAGAATCTATAGACTAAATAAAGATATGAGACACATCAACCAATTGCAATCATGAATTTTATTTGATACTGGTTAAAACAAACTGTTAAAAGTGTTTATGATGGTAACAATGCTATTGGATAATTGCTGTTAAGAAATTATTTTCAGGCTGAATAATGGTATTGTGGTCATTTTATAAAAGACTCCTTATAGTTTTAGTGTAATAAAATATCTAGATTAAATGAAAATAATATCTATGCCTGAGGTATGCTTACAAATGACATACGATAGGGAAAGTGAGTGGAAGTACAAGTATAAAAGAAACAATATTGTCTGTAAGATGATAATTCTTGAAACTGAGTGATGGACACTTAGAGCCCATTATACTATTCTGTCTATTTTTGATGTTTGGAATTCTCCATGAAAAACCTTAAAAGTTTTTTTCACAACACCAAGTTTTAGCAAGGATTTGGAGCAATTAGTACTCTTATAGACTGTCAAGAGGAGATGAAATGGGTTCTCTTTTGGGGTAGAAATACAGCAACCTTATTATACTTGAAGATGTACATAACCTACAACCAAGCGATTCCACTCCTGCATATATGATGAGTATAGAGATGCTTTCACAAATGTGCACAAGGCGGCTGGCAAAATATTTTCAGAGCAGCACATATTTGTGTGTGCCCAAAATTGGAAGCAACCTTGATGTCCATCAACAGGAGAACAGACAGATTGTGGCCCATTCATCAAATGCATTTCAATAGAGCAATAAAAGTTAATGAACGATAGCTACATAAATCAACTTTGATGACTCTCACAGACACCATTTTGAGAAGGAAAAAAAAAGAAAAAGGAAAGAAGCAAAACAGCAAATTTTAGAAAAGTCCATATATTTTATATAAAGCTTTAAGCATATTTAACAATGTTATAGCTACATATACAGAAATAATTGCAGATGCTGTAAAATCATAATGATATGCAAAGGAATGACAGGTACCAAATCACGGGTAGTGGGCACCTGTCTGACAGAGAGGAAATGTGTTTTGGGAAGGGTACAAAATGGGCTTTGACTGTATTGGTAATGAATTAATTGTTAAGCGCAGTTGTACACACGTTACACAAGTGTTTATCTTAATATTTTATAACATTTTATCTGTCTGAGGTTTTACAATTTTAAAATGTCAAAACAAGGGAAAGACCAAATAAATGTTACAAGCATAGAAGAATATGAGTGTGAAAAAGAAAACAGACCCAGCCTTGGCAGTTCCAGCAGGCTTCACTGTTAAGAGGATATTTGTGCTGATTCTTGAAGGATGAAAATGAGATGAATACTTTCTTCTAAGAGACAGAAACAGAAAGAATGTTCAAAGTTAGATGTGTCATTTTTCTGTAGGGTCTGTGGGACAAATCCAGGCAGCAAACTATGTTTTTTGTTTTTGTTTTTTTCTTTTTTATAGCCAGGGAGCTAAGAATACTTTTTATTTTTAAAATTTTTTTAAATTTATTTTATATATATATATTTTTATTTCAGCATATTACAGAAGTACAAATGTTTAGGTTACATACATTGTCTTTGCCCCACCTGAGTCAGAGCTTCAAGTGTGTCCATCCCCCACATGGTGCTCACTGCACCCATTAATGGTTACATTTTAAATATTAACTTAGTCTGTTTGTGCTGCTATAACAAAATACTTGAGACTGGGTAATTTACAAACAATAGAAATCTATTTCTCACAGTTCTGGAGGCTGAGAAGTCCAAGATCAAGGCACTGGCAGGATAGGTGTCTGGTCAGGGCTGCTCTCTGCTTTCAGGTTGGTGTCCCCCAGAGGGAAGGAACACCGTGTCATCACACGGTGGAAGGAATAGAAGGCCAAGAGAGCTGTCCCTTCAACCTTGAGGCCTTCCATTAGGTGGTAATCCCATTCATGAGGGCAGAGCCCTCCTGACTTAATCACCATCCAAAAACCATACTTTTTATTATTACACTGCGGATAAATTTTAACATGAATTTTGGAGGGAAAGCTATCATTCAAACCATTGGACATGGTTATATAACTACCTACATACTATCCTCAGTTTTGCCTCTTGGCCCACAAAGCCTAAAATTTTTACTATCTGACACTTTAAGAAAAAGTTTTCTGAGCACATTAAATATTTGTTTGCTAGTAATTCTGTGTGTATCTTCCCGGCACTGGTTTAGGAACAAAAATACTCTTAGTTATAAAGATTCTATGGCCTCAAGGGAGTAAAAGCAGTCTTATATTAGTCATTCACAAAGGACAGAAATATAACTGAAACTGCCTTAAACAAAAAAGGTGAATTATTTGCTTATGAGTCTAAAAGTCCAGTGTGATGGCTTCAGGCACGGCATGGTGTGCTCAGTGTGTTCAATGGCATCATAAGAATTCTGTCTCCATGTCCCCAGACTCTGCTTTTCTGTGTGCTGACTTCACTCTCAGGAAAACGCTCCTGTGAAGATGGAAAAAATGGGCAATAGCAGCTCCAGGCTTATCACTGAGCAGCTGTGTAACATTTTATTCATGGTTGTTCCAGGGAATGTCCGAGGGTCCATATAGCTTGTCCTGGATTGGATCAATTGTCCACTCCTGGATCAGAGGTGGGTATTATACCCCCTTGAAAAAAACAAGGCACAAAAATGTAGGAGGTAATTTTTCTGGAGGAAAGTTATAGAATGCTCCACAAGAAGAAAGAATGGATATAGGGTAGGCAAACACCTTCAGACACTCCCTTTAAACTCTGTGCAATGTTTTTTGTTTACCCAACAGGTATTTCCTCTCTACTCCCATCCCCACTTGGAGATCACAAGATTGATGATTAACTGACTCTCCCCTCTTTTTGGGTAAAATACATTTTTCTACACTTCCTATTTAGTCTGCTCACTTTTTGGCACACCAGTGTTTGGAATACCTCTATTTTGGTTTCAGTATGTAGCTTTCATTCACACTTGCCGTATTCTTGCAATTCAATGACTTTTTTTGCTTTGGTTTCTCAGTAGTCTCTTTAAAATTAAACTCTTTAGCTATTTCCTTTCTACCCATGTTATTAATTAATGGGAATGCATCCATTTGACACCTGGAGCAGTTACTGTCTACAGCTAAAATTTCCACTGTAGGCACAAGAAAAATGTATCCTTGTGTTTTCTGTCTCTCTGGGTTGTTTCAGCCACGATTGAATGAGGAATACAGGATAAAAACATGGTGCTACAGAGAAGATCAGAGAGAAAACTTTTGCAACTCAGAAATACTCTGGAAATAGTGAAGAGCCTGAGCATGTTTTACTCCAAAGAAACATCTAAAATTTAAGGTTACAAGAGGACTGTTGGAAAATTCTTTTCCATACACCTTCGCCTTCTGGTTGATTCCACTTTTGAAAGCTTAAAAGTTAAAACTGAAAAAAAAAAAAAGAAGAAGAAGAAGAAGAAGAAGAAGAAGAAGAAGAAGAAGAAGAAGAAGAAGAAGAAAAGAAAGGAAAAGAAAAGGAAATTAGTAGGAATTATGGCATATGCATAAATCCAACAATTAACTGATATTTGGAACACTTGCAAGAGAAATACACCTTTGCCCTACTATATTTTACAACACAATTAAAATGTTTAAAGATGATAATCTACCTCTTTAATCAGTTTTACTAAAGTCCGATTCCCCGTTAGGAGTAGAAATGAGGAAAGGAGAAAAGTAAGTAAAGAGGTAATAAGATTCTGCCACTTTTACGGTGAAAAGCTGGCTAAAGACACACTTTCTCAGTTCTGGATAGCAGGGTAGAATGTTCAGCCTTAGTAATTGTTACTAATGTGCCATCTGATTAAACCACACAGTTTTAAAGTCATGCCAGGAAATCAAGTATGGATAAAGTTTTCAGGCCCTAACACTCTGCTAGAAGCCAAAAGTCTACCTAAATAGTAAGTTTTATGGGAACCAAAACAAAAGGCACATGGGTATGGATTACCCAGACAAGTAGCTCCTCTGCCATCACGTTTGAAGACAGAGATGTAAAGATTTCAGAAAAATGTTTTCTTTTGGACTAAGCTAGACAAAAGTCATGGCCACAGACCCAACCATCAGGCGGCCAACTCCAAAGAATATCTGCCAACAACTCTCTTCCTAGCTCCTGATACAGGAGCTTGGGTCCTCCCGCTACAAGCCTCACCTTATATTCTTCATGTCCACGAACGTCTCTCATTGCATAGACTGGTTGAGATGTGGGCTGTCACTCCACTTCTGGCACTGGGACTAGCTCCTCATCGATGGGTGTATCTAGCTTCTCCCACGTGCAACTTTCTGAGCAGAAGCTGGTTGTCCCAGCCCTGGCTCTCAGTACTGATGGCTGGTCGTGTCCCTCCCTAGAGCACAGCACAGCCAGGCAGGCAGCTGGGCAATCTCTGCTCTGCTCACCATCGGCTATGCAGCGTGTTTTCACCTCTGCTCCTCAGTTTCCCTGTTTGAAAAAATTGGGACGATAATAATGGCACCTGTAATCATGATTACGAAGCTTGAGTGAGTTAGTATTGGTAGCTGTGCTTAAGACAATGCCTAGCACATAGCGCTGTGCCTGTTGATCAAAATAATAGCCCATCAAGCGCTGTCTTCCTTAGACATGGCTGTTCTGTCTCTCATCTGCATTCCCCCAACCAGAAAAGGAAAACTGTCAAGGATAATGACAGACTGAGAAGGAATTGAGCAAAATGGAGCCCTGAAAAGAACCAATATAAGGTTGCTAACATAGCCCATTCCAGGGAACAGGCAGCATCGAACTCATGCAAGTTCCCATAAAGACAGCATCTAAAACCTCAGTTTCACTCACAAAAATGCAGACAGAGACACGGAGCGGGGGCAGAAGTTTCCAGTGAGAGAAACAAAAATCTCCTGTCCATTTAAGAAAAAGAAATCAGACAGAAGTCCCTAGTTGTAGCTACTGAGACGCTTCCTGGAAGAAGGTGGCTGACTTTTTATCTGATGTGTCACTTGGTGAAATAATTGCTGGCAATAATGGTGCAATAGCAGCCTGCTCAGAGTACTATTTATCCGTGTCTGTTCTATCTTTCAACTTCAAAGCACCCACTGCCTCACGGAACACATCAAAATGACACCACTGTTATTAATGACAGTGGCCTAACGCAACACACAGAAGTCAAGTGATTTCTCCAGATAGGCAAAAAACCAAAAACAAAAAGCAAAGCAAAACAAAACAAAAAATACTACGACTCTTGGAGAAGTGAGATGGAGAAGTGAAGTTAATGTGCATATCCTGATGCTCCATTTTAATTCACAAGTGGGGAAATGGAAGTAGATTGAAGATTTATTCACCTTTAGGAAAAAGTAGAACCTGAGACAGGTGCAGGGGGCAGAGGTGAGACATGGAGGAACACAGTCAATGAAGAGATTGTAGGAAAAGGATTGTTTCTCTGGGTTGTCCAGTAATTGGTTCCTGTGTTGAGAGTGACCAGGTCTCTTTGTGATGTCAGGAAAAGCATGGCCTCAATTGTGAACAAGAGGACAAGAGGCTTCCATTGTCTTTTAACTTTATCCCACTTCAGGAGCCCACTTGCACCATCATGCCTTGACCTGGCTCCTTTGGCTCCCACCACCTCTGTGGGTCACTGCAGGACATTGATGCTTAGGTATCATCACATCTTGAAGTCTGTTAGCCTTGGATAAGGATCCTTATCAATCCATTCCATCCTGGGATCATTTCTGCCCTACCTGTGTGGTTAACCAGGTTTAACCAAATCAACTATACTCTCTTGGTGGCTGCCTCTTAAACTCCTCCGTTCCATCTTCTTCTCAACATTTTGCTCATACGTCCTGATGATCTCCCATGTCCCAGACCAACACCAATCCATCTCCAAGCTTGCTACCAAGAGCGTGCATTGAGAATCCCACAGCCATGGTGATGAGCTACTTTGTGTGCTTACGATTTTCAACTTCACCTGGACCCATAATTCGCCACAATCTATTTCCTCATGTCTGGTCAATTGCTTTTCACATTTTTTATAGCGTCACTTCACCAAGTTTAACCTGCATAATAGCCAACTGAGGAACTTATTAAAACACATATTTCTGGGCTCCATCTCAAGAGATTCTGATTCTGCAAGTATGAAACAAAGCCTAAAATTTTGTAGACAAGAATTTGTAAAAAACTTCCAGGTGATATTATCCTGGAAGTGTGGTCCAAGGGTCCCCCTTTTCAGTAGCACTAATATGAAACTCCTGGCTTATAATATATTTTTATTAAATAATTATTTTGAAAATACCTCAATCCTTTTCTTTCTCCACTTCAGAAGACCTCGTCTACTTGGCAATGACAAAAAATTACTCTGAAATATGAACTTTTAAAACTTACTTTTTTGCCCCCTTCAATTTATGTTTTTATCCATCCCTAAGCCTCCCCTTCATATGTCATGACTTGGCCTCTAGCTTCTTGAAAGAGGAAATAGGAGCAATGGGGAGTTTATAGAAGAAGCCATGGGTCGGGTCTTCAGCTGATTTACTCTGTCATCTGCCCCCAGCACTGTGGAGAAACAGAAGCAGGAAGGGTTAGGAACCTCCTCCTGGACAGACCCAAAAGCCTGACACGGCTGACCATTTTCCTTTTGACTCTAGAAAAGGGGGCTGTGCCATCCAAATAGAATACGGCAGCATGAGACAGGGTTCTGGAGCCTGGCAGACCCAAGCACATTCTCAGTGAGTGAATATTTCTCCAATTTGACTCACTGGCATAACTAAGTTTTTCAAAACATCATACCACATATCTTATCCTCTTAGCTGATCCCCTATCTTTGCATTTCTGGCCATCCTCTGGCCATCAATTAACAATATTTCATATCTGAATCTTAGATGTGATTACGCCATCCTCCCGGCTTCAGTATTTACAATGGTGCTTTATTCCCTGCAGATAAGAGTATTCGAAGTCCTTGGCCGTCTAGTGCAAATCTTCCCAGCCATCTTCCCTTCTCTTTTCTTCTTCTTCTCCTCTGTCCTTCACCCGTACCTCAAATCAGTGCACAATCATGATTTAATAAAAGTAAACCTGAGGGTGCCACCGAAGTGTGATGTGACACAAGAACATTTTGCTACTACTAAAGAATTCGAGGTTTGAAAATATATACGTATGTATAGTGAGTTCCTTTAATAATGTCCCAGTCACAGAGAAAAAAGCAAAAAGGTGAAGGAAAAAAAGAAATGCTGAACATTAATACCCTAGCCACATGCTTATGGGGTTTATTACATAATCAAGGCTGGGAACACAGGAGGTTCCGAAAAACAGTGGCTGAATAAATGAATGTAGTGAATGTGCTCCTGGAGGCTTTGCTGCTATATCCTCTCCAGCTGGCATACTCCATTAGTGCAGATCATGTGATGCCATGTTCTTAGGCACCTGCTGCTGGGAAGGCCCTTTTGCCACCCAAGCCACTACATTTTCCCCCGGGCACAATCATACTCACTTTTTTTTCTTATTTAATTTAATTTTTGTTTATTTTTTAATTTCAGAATATTATGGGGGTACAAATGTTTTGGTTACCTGGATTGCTTTTGTATTGCTTGAGTCAAAGTTATAAGTGTGCCCATCGCCCAGATAGTGTACATTGTACCCATTAGGTATGATTTCACCCATACCCTCCTCCCCTCTCCTACGTGCATGATTTGCATTGAGTTTTACTTCCATCTGTGCACATGAGTGCTCATCGGTTAGTTCCAATTTAATAGTGAGTACATGTGGTGTTTGTTTTTCCATTCTTGTGATATTGCACTTGGGAGGGTGGTCTCTAGTTCCATCCAGTTGTTAACGGTATTAATTCATTTTTTTATGGCTGAATAGTACTCCATGGTATACATATACCACACTTTATTAATCCACTCATGAATCGATGGGCACTTGGGTTGATTCCACATCTTTGCAATTATGAATTGTGCTATAATAAACATTCTAGTGCAGGTGTCTTTTTGATAAAATGATTTTTTTTCCTTTGGGTAAATACCCAGTAGAGAGATTGCTGGATCAAATGGTAGGTCTACTTTTAGTTCTCTGAGGTATCTCCATGCTATTTTCCATAGAGGTTGTACTCGTTTGCAGTCCCACCAACAGTGCTGAAGTGTTCTTTTCTCTCTGCATCCATGCCAGCATCTATTGTTTTGGACTTTTTGATAAAAGCCATTCTCACTGGGGTTAGGTGATATCTCATTGAGGTTTTGATTTGCATTTCTCTGATGATTAGGGACATTGAGCATTTTTCCATATGTTTAATGAGCAAGATTGAAACAGGATTCATATCTTTCACCACTCACAAAAATTAATTCAAGATGGATAACAGATTTAGACCCTAGAAACCTTAAGAATTCTAGAAGAATTTCTAGAAGAAAATGTTGGAAAAACTCTTATAGACATCAGCCTAGACAAAGAATTTGTGAGGAAGACCCCAAAGAAAATCACAGCGACAAGAAAAATAAATAAATGGGACCTGATGAAATTAAAAATCTTCTACACATCCAAGAAAAACAATCAATAGAGCAGTTAGACAACGTACAGAATGGAAGAATATATTCACATGCTGTATACCCAATAAAGGGCTGATAGTCAGAATCTACAAATAACTCAAGCAAATGAGCAGGAAAAAATTTTAGAAACCCATTAAAAAAGTGGGCAAAAGACATGAAAAGAAGCTTTTCAAAAGAAATTATACTCAACTTTTGGAGCTCAGCTTAAATATCAACTCCTCTGTTAAACCTTCATTGACACTATAGATCATTTCTCCTTTCCCAGAGATAGTAATCATTTCTTTCTTTGTATTTCCACATCACTTGGTGAATGCAGTTTCCAAGTGCATTAATGCTGTGGATTCATTATTTGGTATTTGTATTATCTCCCATTTTTCTTATATGAAGTGAGCTCCTTGAAGAGCCTGTCTTCTTCTTTTGTTTCCAATGGCAACATTCAGAGAAGCCACTCTTTGAATTTTTGTTTGGTTTAGCTGAGTAAAGAACTTGAAGGTCAGAAAATTAAGAACTGTTAACCTAACCACACACATTGAACAGGTATATCTGGGTCTTATTTTTAAGCAAAAATACGATGGTTGGCCTTTCCAGGATGGTAGAATCATCTTTACCTAATAAAGATCTCTTTCCTGTTTGCTCATCTGTCCTAGACTCAGGGAAATCCAGGTTCCTGTTTGACAGGAGTTTCTCAGAGGACAAAAGAATGCAAATCCACAAATTTCTTGCCTCCAAAACTTCTAATATTCCAGTGAAGACCTTCCGTCCAAACCAGAGCAGTGAAAAGAGCAAGTAGCAGGAGTACGGGAGAGTAGTCATAGAAGGCCAAGGAAATCCTGTCCTCCTCATACACAGAGCTTTAGAACACAATGGGATACCCATCTGTGGCTCTTACCAGGGGTGCCCATTTGGTTATAGTATGTTGTAGTTCTTGACACATAGTGCCTGCTCTCTTTCCCAATGAATGTTTGAAATATAGAGTCCAGTTTTTGAAGGTAAACACATTTACCTACCTGTCTACTGCAAAGACAAAGACAAAACACTTCTCATTGGCAAATTTCCTACCTCTAGCCAGAGTTTACCCTGTTGTTTCGCTGTAAATGTTCGGTTTCCATTTATGTCCCTCCAGGAAAAAAAGATATTCTGGATATTTTGGAAACCAATTTCTCAAGTTGTGTGTCCTGAGGGACTCAACTGAAAAGCTGTTGTACTGTCCCCAAGGTACCTCCGTCCCCAAAAGAGCTCCTGTCCACAGTCCAGCTGGTCTCAACTCCCAAATGTGGAAGCTAATTATTGAAGCCACGTCCTCCTTGATTTAAGATCTTTTAATGGACAGCTGGAAACGTGGCCATTACTTCCCACCTGCCATAGTGTCAATCAGTTGGAGGGAAAAACCATTTTTATGTCAATCAAAAAATCCTTGGGGATGTTGTAACCTGTTATGATGCATTACCCTTTGACCACTGTGACTTGAAGGCTCTGGCATTAAAGAGCATGTGCCAGAAATAATTAGAAGCTAATCTTAATTGTATTCACATATAAATGCATTCAGTGCTGGAGTGTTTATACTGTCTGGAGGAGAAGTCTGGGAAGTTCATCTTCTTTGGTGCCACCATTAGCATCACTATGAACCAGATGTAGTAGGTTGAGATTCAAAGTTATTGCCCTAACACTGAAAATATTTAGTACCAATGTGATTACTATTTCCTGTATTAATGTCCTGCCACAAGTGTTAACAAGACCAGTATAGCAAATTGACTAATTTTCAATGCTCCTAACACCCCATGGTGAAAGAGATGGATTTTTCCAGGAAACAGCCATTGTGGAAAACAGCAATATATAGGGCTGAGGCTGGCTTTACACATTTTAGTGGTTACAAAAATGTCTCCCCCCACCTCTGGTGAGTTACAGCTCACTGAGGTATGCCCCTGAATCACCTTATCTCGCCCAGTAACTGCTCTGTTGTGCCTGGCTCAGGGGCATTCATCTGAATGACACCGACCTCAAAATCGGAATTTGGGCTCTAAATCTTGAGCATGTGATATTTTTCTTTATGGGCCGGATTTCAGAGAGGCCAAAAGAAGAGGAAGAATCACCAGCACACACCTGGCTTGCACTTATTCACAATTCATCTCGGCCATTGCAAAATCCTGTCCTTAGAATGACCTTACAGAGAAGGAGAGCTAAAGGGAATAGCTACAAAAATGAGCATGGCTGAGGAGTAAATAAAACTACAGGAAGGCAGGCAGGAGCCACAATGCCCAGACTGAACCAGAATAAAACAAATTCATTATAGTGTAAATTGCTCACACTATATGGGAGTCCATTATGGGGAGTTCGTGAGAGCTGGGAAGGGGGTGGTGGATTCCTGCTACATCCCGGGCCCACTGATCACTCCAAAATCCCCAGGGCTGAAGAAATCTAACCCGTGATAGATTGCTCGTGGTTGTAGAGGGTGAATAGAGAGTAGGTAAATTAAACCCCAGATTGCCTTGTCCACGGTGGGAAGTACTTACAGGTCTTTCTTCTGCGTTTCAGCTCTGAATGCTTGATTATAATTTGTCGTCCTGAGCGCCCAATGCAGGGCCAGCCTGAGTGTCTAATGTTCAGTATATTTCTGTTAACTTCAAGAGGATTGTCTTGTAGTGTTGAAGTGCTTAGCCTAGTGCAGAGTAAGCACTCAATAAATATTAGTAGTTCAGTAACCACGCAATCACCTCCTCCATCTGAACTCCCCCCCACCATTGATATGTATTCCACATTACAAAACACATAAAACTTCTCATTTTCATATCACTGCTTCATTCATTCACTCATTTGACAAATATTGGTTGAGCAGTTACTATGTGCCAGGCATTATCAATCTGTGGTCTGGAGTCTGGAAAAGCTTTAGCCTCAGGTGGATCTGGGTCCAAATTCTGGCTCTGTGATATTAAGTTCCTTAATGTTTTTGGGCTTCAGTTTCTTCTCTGCAAAATGAGCATAATAATAATGCCTACCTTGGGTTAACGTGAGGATTAAGGGAGTTAGTATAGGGAGGTTTTTAGCACAGAGCTTTGTACAGGTAAAGTCCATACCTATAGTGCCTTCCGGGGCCTGTCTAAATCTGAACCTTTTTCTGGCTTACACAGCCCTGGTGAATTTTGTCTTACCTTGAGTTCAATTAGTATTTGTTATTTGTTCTTTAAGTTTAATTCTTGACTTTTTGCTTCAGTTGACAGACTTTCTTTCCTGGCCTGTTATTCCACGAATGCCTACCTCTGGCTGTGCCCATGGAAAACACGATTGCTAGGAGGCTCAGGTTAGGAGCAAATGATGAGCTGGCGACTTCATCCAGGTGAGGATCAATGCAGGGAAAATGCATCTTCACAAAGGTACAGTGAGGCTTGAGGCAAGATGGAGAGAATCTTTGCAGGGAAAACAGGATGGGGCTAAGGAAGGAGAGAAATGGACAAGTACCTGATGGTGAGAGAGTAAGGTGTGTGCTGCGGTGTGGGGGCTCCCCTGGAGCGCAGGGATTCGGGTGGGGGGAAGTTGTTGAGTATAATGGTCCATAGCACCTGGATGGAGACACAGAAGTTTGCCCAGGTGAATTATGGGGCATACCACATAATTTGGGGACCATCCACAGTCCTGTTTACCCTATTTCTTCATCTTTAATCTTCAACTCTCATTGGTTATACACAACTTTAGTGCCTTATAAAAGAGTGTCCCATAGTGACTTTGTCTCTATGCTTCCTGAGCCCCATGGCACACCTGGAAGTCCAGGCAAAGGCTGGGATCCAAGAACATGATTCTGAAGCATGGACTGATACGTAGCAGAGAGGTCAGAAAGGGGCAGTTATGGCTCCTGAATCTCATATTCTTGCTCATAAAGGGGGGTCCTTAACACGTTAAAATTGTGAGCGAAGTTTTATGAATGTGCACATATGGGGATTGTTTTCCTAAGGAGGTTATCAGTAGATTTCATCACATTCTGGAAGGGAACTGAGGATTGTCCCTGACTTTCCTTGATTAGAGAAATGTTGCAGGATGGCCTCTGGTCCCCTAACTTCCAGTGAACATCCTCAGTGGCAGCCACAGGGCAGTAGAAGAGAAAGAGAATATAAAATCAGGAGCCCAACTTACTTCCGTAACAGTAACTTATTTTTTAAATTTATTTTTAATATTGAAATAAGGCTTTACTCTTTAAAAGAGTTGGAAGAATAATCAGGAAAAAATAAATAATAGAGTTATCTGCCTGATACGGCTCCTTTAGCTCTTGTATCCACCTCCACCTTAGTAGCCAGGCATCCTGTGCCAGGGTGCTCACCACCTAGGTGGTGACCTTGGCCTCAGCCCTGGACTGCAACCACATGACGTACTTCACATTTTCTTGATTCCCCAATTGATGACTCTGTTTCTCATTTTCCTATTCCCATTCTTGCTGTGCTCATATGTTTCATTAATGTCTGACAACCACCTTGACTCTTTTCAAGGGTGATTCTGATTCTCTCCACTAGTTTTGATGCCCCCGATCTCCTTACGTAACACTTTTTCCAAGTCAGTCCAGCCCCAGATCTCTCCAGGCCTGACTCCTGTCATATATTGGAATGTCCGCTGGGCTCATTTGGGCCCTAGGTTATAGGCAAGACTTGGGTATCCACCGTGATTTAGAAAATATAATCACTGCATAGATATAAGCCTTTCAAGCTCCATACCCACTCATCATGTCTGCTGAAGCCCAGAGGGCATTCAAATCAGTGCCCAACCAATCACCAGCCCTCAGTTGCAGCCCATTGCAGTGCACAGTCTCTGTCAACTCAATCCCTCAAATTTAAGTAGAGCAAAAATTTTTAAATGCCTTATATTCACAACAATAGAAAGATAGTAAGACATATAGTGATATAGTCATTCAGTGTAATGGCATGTGGACAATCTAAATGATAACTTACAAAGAATATTTAATGGTGTATGAAGATATTTGTGATTAAATCCTAAGTGGGAAAAAAAAGTCAAACTCAATTATACAGTAGTTTCCTGAGAAGTGGTGAATAAGAGGCAAATTATTTCAGATGTTGCAGATCTTTATGAATGTCTTGGCTATCTCAGATGGTTACAAAATGGCTGCTGCAGTTCTAGCCATCGAATGTACATTCCAGCAAGCACAAAGAAGGAGAAATAAGGAGAAGAGGGTATTGCCTAAATAAGGAAATCAAAAGTTTCTCCAGATATCCCACAGAACAATTCTGTTTAAGTCTCACTGGCCAACACTATGACACATGACCAGCCTGGCTAGAAAGTAGATAAGGAAACAAATGTTGTGGATAAGGACTAGCTGAGATAATCAATAGTGAGTGCCCTACATGGTAACTGAAGTCACCCTAACGTCCGTGCTTGCTCTAGTCTACTGCAATAACCACTGAATTGAGTAAGGCCAGGGTATAAAAAGAATATCCTTCCTTCCCTCATCCCTTTCCTTCCTTCTTTTCATCTTTCCTTCATATTGTCAGACCTAAAAATTGCAAGTGCTGCCTTGACATCTTTGAGCCTCACAAGACCTCAAAGTCCTACCTGTGAGTGTCCCTGTTCCTGCCGGAGATCCCCTCCACCCCCACCCAGCAGGAAAGTCTTCCCACCTGACTGGTTCCCCCATCAGCTGGACCAGCTGCTCCTGATCTCAACCTAATGGGTCTCCCCTCCATACCAGACCTCAGAATCATTCAGACAGGCCAATCACACCCTCCCAGGTGAATAAAGGCTCACCTCACCCTCATGTCACTGCAAAGCCTGCCTCCCACGGCAGGCTGGGTCTCTCTTTCCCAGACAATCCTTGCGTGGTCCTGCATGGCCTGTGATGTTCTCCTCCTCTGGGCTGTGAGTGTCTATGGCTGACAAACCACTGTTTGTCCCATCTGTCTGCTATCGAGTGATGTGTGTTCAGCCGTCTCATCCTATTTATGGCAGAGGTTCCCTCCCCCAACAGTGGGGTGTGTAGGAGCTGATCAGAATTCTCTTCCATCTTTCTTCCATCTCCCTCTCTCCCTCTTTTCCTCTCTCCCTTCTTACCTGCCTTCCAATACACATGCCAGGCACGTCTCTGGGCACTGGCATTATCACAGCGAGCAAGACATACTCGAGCCTTGCCCTCGGGTAACTCACCATCTGGTCAGAAAGATATTTGCTTGTGTTGCGTGTTTTCCTCCTCACGTACTGGGGTAGAGTGCTGTGGGGGCACGTGGTGCCAGGAGCAACACCCCTAAAGCAGTGTGTGCGTGCATGTGCGTGTGTGTGTGTGTGTGTGGCATGTGTATGCACACATCAGAGAAGTCCGAGGCAAGGGAGAGGGAGGTAGCCAAGCAGAGGGGTCGAGATGGTGAGAAGGAAGATTGCCAAGTTCAGCATGGCTGAAGCTGAGCATTTGAGGAGCTTGAGAACGTCATCGAGAGGTATCAGAGCAAAAGAACCGGCAGGAGGAGAAGTCGGAGAGGAACGCAGAGGCCAAATCACAGACAGCCTACTCAGCAGAGTGAGGGAGGTCAGGCTTCATGAACGAGCACTGGAACGCTGCTTCCAGTAGGAGAACAGGGACGGACGTTTGCTTTTAGGAAAACCTCCATGGCTGCAGTGTGGAGAATGGCCTGGAGGGCCCCACAAGGGAGAAGGTGATTAGGGAGGCTCTGGCAGTGGTCTGGGCAGGAGAACGTGGTGCCCTACACCGGCAGAGTGGCAAAGCTATGGGGAGAAATGGAAGGAGTATCGATGAAGTCACAGACCAGTCACCTAGGGGAAGAGAGATGTGCATGGGCTCTGACTAATTTTACACTCAAGGTTATTGTTTCTGCCATCCTCATAAAGGTCAGGGAAGTAAAACTGACCTGATCACTTTTAGAAGAAGGGTTCAATTGCCCATGGCACACATCATTTCCTGCAATTTTATATCGGTTAGTATCAGTTTTCTACATCTGCAACAGAAAATGCAACTGCCGTGACTCACACAAATACTTACTTTTCTGCACAGAGTGGAAAGTGGTTGGGTAGAAGATATCAGAATAGATACTACTCCCGGAGTTTCCCTCCTTGTTACAAGATGGCTGCTACAGCTCCATCCATTATGCATCCAAGATATTATAGAAACAGTAAGCGGGGAAGGCTATGCCAGCATTATGAGTCCTTATATCAGGAAAGAGAAATATTTTACGCATGACCTCTCCCAGAAGACTTCTGCCTATTCTTCCTGGATGCTGGCCACCCCTAACTGCACGGGAAGCTGGGATGGCAAGTAGTGGTTTTCTGACTCTATAGAAGGAGGCAGAAAGGGAGAAGGGTTTGGCGATGATAGTGCAGCAGCCAATCAGCAGTGCTTGCCACAAGTGCCTTCCAAGCGTGGGTTATATCCGAGGGGGAAGGGAGCGCTGTGGAGGCGAGCATGTAGCAGAGGTCAGCCACAGTCATGAATTTTATGAAAGGTTTGCTGGGAAACTACATTTAAGAAAATATATATGGTGACTAGGATTCCCTCGACAGCACGACTGAGTGATTTGCAATGTACTTGCATTTCATGGCCCTCGTTCCAAGCGCTGTCACTTGCTTTCATGTCAGACACTTGAGTTGTTTCAAAATCACCAGGCTGGCCCACTATTAAATTACATACACATGCACACACACACGCACCACACTCACAGACCCTTTAGAAGGCCCCAGTGTATGGTGAGAAGTGTGATTGCTCTTCTGATGGCTGCAGCATCGACACTATTGATGTTTGGACAAATATGCTTCATTTTGCAAGACTGGAACCCGAGGAAGATTAAAAATGCCCTCTGCCCCAGATCTGTTGCCAAAAATCTCCAGTCTAAACTCCATTAAAGTAGTTTTGCACCTGTGGTGTCACCTGATTCTCATGGCAATCCTGCAAAGCATGCTTTGTTCACCATTTTAGAAGAGGAAACTGACCCAAAGATACGAAATGATTTGCTTAAGATCACTTAGTAGAGTGTGGGGGTCAGCAGCATTTTCTTTGTTCAGATATCAGATCCTGCTGATGCTGGATGACTCACAAGACTGTTGGAGTAGCAGCAAAACAAGGTCACTTGGAAATGAAAGAAGTTCAGCATTGATAAGCTTAACTATCATTGTAGTTCAGGAAAATCTGGAAAGAAGCTGTTCTGTTTAGCTATGTGCTTACAAAGCACCCCAACACTTAGCTGTATGAAACACCATTTTTTAGTGCTCATAGGTTCTGTGGTTCAGGAACTCAGCAAGATCACAGTGGCGATGATGGTTTGTCTGAAGCTTGATGTCTGGGGCTTCAGCAGGGAGGAGGTAAATTGGCTGTGGGTTACTCCTTGGCTGGGGGCTAGAATCATCTATAGACTTTCACTCACATGTCTGGCTCCTCGGCTGGGATGACTCCAAGTCTGGACTCAGATTGGACCACTGACCAAGTACCATATTAATATGGGCTTCCTCACAACATGGGGACCTCAGAGTAATTAGACTTTTCACATGGCAGCTCAGAGTTCTAAGAGAATATATCCCAGTGAACAAGGCAAAATCTGAGTAAACCTTTATAGTCTAGCCTTGGAGGTCACGTATGCCTCGTTTGCCATATTCTGTTGGTTGAAGCAGTCTCCAGTGTAGCTACAGGAATTATACCTAGTTTCTCTGAGTCCCAGCTTCCATGTTTTTAAAATGGGGGTAATACTAATATGTCACAGAAGCACTGGGCTTCTTAGCGAAGAACCATTCAACATTTATTCGACACACACATCTGGCACTCACTATGTGTCAAGTTGTGCTCAAAGTGTTTCATAAGAATTATCTCATTTAATCCTCATTCACCCCTATGACATAGATGCTGCTGTTATTCTTGCATTAGGGATGAAGAAATTGAAATGCAGAGACGGTGGTACCTTGTCTAGGGTCACAAAGCACATAAGTGGTCAACCAGGATGTGAACTGAGCAATATGACTCTAGAGTAGATACTTTGCCTTGCAGGAGGTAGTATAGATGTAAATATATACATGACCATATGTTTTCCATATATGATTTCTTGAGCATCCACAAGTGACAGCGTGTTGATCTACCCTAGACTCCACAAACTATGACTGTGGTCTAAATCTAGTCACTTCATTCATCATATATTATCTGTTAGTGCTTTTGTGCTACAATAGCAGAGTTAAATAGTTGTGACAGAGTCCATATGACTTGCAAAGCTGAAAATATTTATTGTCTGTCCCTTTACAAGAAAAGTTTTCCAAGTCCTGTTCTATACCTTATCTGCAACAATCCTTTATCCTGGATTTCTTAGAACTTCAAACATGTATCTTTGCCCTGATTAATTCCTTCATTTAACAAGTGTTTATTGTGTTTCTGATATACGGCAGCCATAATTCTAGACCCACGAGCTACCTGGCAAATAAGAGACGTGGTCTTTGCTCTCACGGTTTATGTTCTGGTTGAGGGAAATAAAAAAATAAAACAGCAAGCAAAACCCAGAATGATTGTAGATTGTAATGATTGCTATGGAAGAAATAAACAGGGTAACAAGTAACTGAGGTTAGAAAGTGAATTTCTCATAAATACAAGCCATTTTAGCTGGGAATTCTATTACTGCCACTAAAAGCATTCTGGTTAGAAGATATGTGGAGAGAAGAAAGTTTGAAATTATCATCTCTGAGGGAGGAATAGAAAGCGTCCTAGGAAGTGTGGAAGGGTGGCTGCTCAGTGTGAATGCCCACCTGCGGTGAGATAGTAAGTTGAAAATGAAGCTGTTCATTCTGATTGCAGGATTTTTCTCTTCTGTAATGGAGACCAATATGGACGCAGATATGGGAAAAACAGAGAGTGTGTTCAATGAAAGTTGAGGTTTTAGAGGACAGCAATAAATAGAAACAAGGTGAGAGGTGAAAGGACAAATTTAGCCTGGAGACCGATTTTGTCTGGCTCACTCATTATATTGAATCTATGCATCGGAATACCTTTAAACATAGCACAATCAGTTTGGTTCACGCCATCTAGACAAGTTCTTGCTGTGTTCTATTTTGCCTGTTTTACTCACTTATGTTTCCTGCCTGGCCCTGTAAACTTGAGATTGCAAGCATTGAATTGTAGTAATAGGTGACTACCTATTACCTATTACATGCGGGTGATACCTTACCCGTATGAGAGGAGAATGGAAAGAGAGAGCTAAAGGATTATGAGAAAGCCAGAGGATTCATTCATTGGACTGAAGTTTTGATGAGGTCAGAAAACTTTTAAAAGTTTTTCTAGATATGTGATGTGCAGAATCATTAGCAAATAGTCCACATGTAACCAGTCAAAGGTAAGCCTGGGCTAGAATACAGAGAATCCTTTTCTTGATAAAAACAACTCTTCTTTTTCTCTATATCTGCCTACATTATATATATACACACACACACTCAAATACCACATCCTCGGAATAAATAGAACATGGAGAATGCCCAAATTCCAAAGCAATTATCATTTTAAAAAGAGAAAACATCAAATTCCAGTGAGCAACCTTTCATATTCCCACCATAACTCTTTGAGGTCAGCAGGGGCTGGCCGAAGCATCTCAAGGGAAAAATAGCCTCTTTGTATAAGCAATTGTTAGATGTTAAAGGGTGCTATGAAAAACCAAGTCATGTGGCAGAAGGTTAAATATAAAAACACGGGACTAAGGACATTTAAAAAGTTATAAGTACAAAGGTAAACAACAGAACAATAATATAAACCTTCCTAAATATTAAGTAATGAAAGAAAAAAAGTAAAAGAAAAAAAACCTTTAAAAACACATGTCAAATAAAGAAATATAGCAAATAGAATATAAACAGTTATAAAATAGTATGCCAGAGTTGGAATTAAACATATAGTCACAATGGTAAATTAGAATGGGCCTTACCCCTTAATAAAAGAAAACCATTTTAAATTTACATAAAACCCCAAGCATATGTTGTATAGAAGAGACATACATAAATTAAAATGATTTGAGATTTCTTTTTTAAAAGACATAGGTAGAGAAAGGTATAACAGGCAATTCAGGTAATTGGAATTAAAAATAAAGTAAGTAAAAGGAAAACATCTATATAGCAAAGTGGAATTCAACCCAACAAACATTAAATGAAGGGATGTTTTAAAGGCTAAAATCCACAATTCACAATAAAGATATATTATAGATATCTATGCACCAAGTAATACAGCACCCACCTGGAAGAAGCAAGATCTATAGGAGATGCCATACACTGTAGTTATAGGGACTTTAGCACAACAGTGTCAGTACAAGAACTAATAAGTGGACAAAAATGCATAAGAATATAGAATAGTTAAAAATACATACTAAAGAAGGCAGATCTTAGGAATATATATTGTATTTTTCCCCATTATGGGTTGAATTGTGTCTCCGAAGAAGATACGCTCAAGTGCTAACACCCTGTATCTCAGAATGTGATCGTATTTGTCAATAGGATTGTTGAAGATGGAATTAGTTCAAATGAGGTTATACTGCAGTAGGGTGAGGACTTAATCCGTTATGACTAGTGTCCTTAGAAGAGAAAGAGAAGAGACACACAGAGAACATGGTCATGTGATGAGGAAGGCAAAGATTAGAGGGATGCATCTGCCTGCCAGCCCAGGAATGCCAAGGACTGTCAGCAAATACCAGAGGCTAGAAGAGACAAAGAGTCTTCACTGTAGGTTTCAGAGGGAGTATGGCCCTGCCAACACCTGGATCTCTGACTTCCAGCCTGTGGAACCATAAGACAATAAACTTCTGTTGTTTTAAGTCACCCCGTTTATGATACTTTGTTATAGCAGTACTAGAAAATGAATACACACCCTGCTAGTGACTACACTTTTTCAAAGGTTCATGGACCATTCACACACACACACACACAACCCCCACAGACACACACACAGATAACATCAGTAAATTCCATAAATTAGCATTATTACATATAATAATCTCTGATCAAAATATAGTTAAATGAGAAAGTATTAAATAAGTACTTTATTAAAGTAAATAAAAGAAAAATGTGTTAATAAAATGTCAACAAAAAGAACAGAAAATAGCGGAAGACAGAAAATAGTGGAAGACAGAAAGAACAAATCTTTTATTATAAAAACTCTTGGCTGAAAGAAGAATTAAATAAATGAATGAAGACAAATGAATTAAATTCCAAGCTCAAAAAAAAGCAAGCAAAAATATAAGAAAGGAACTATTAAAGATGAAATCATAAAATAACATTGAGAATACAAAAATCATAGATCTAACGAGTAGATCAAAATCCTGCTTTTTTGTTGAAAAAATTAACAAAATAGACAAAACACTAGCCAACTTAATCAAGAAAAAAGCAAGAAAGATCTTTAAACAAATAAATTTGAAAACAATAAGACAAGAGAAATCAATTGGAGGCATAATCATGATAAAGAAGGGGTAAAAGCTCCAGGGAGTCAATGATAAAACTAACTTAGTAAATAAAATGATTCAGTAAGGTAACAGAATATAAAATCAATATGTAGAAATCATTCGCTGTTATGTACACAATAACCAGTTAGAAGAAATAATGGCAGCGAAATTTCATTTACAATAGCAACAACAAAAGTTAAGTGGTTAAGAATAAGCTTAACGAGAAATGTGCAACATCTCTACGAGAAAAACTTAAAAAAAACTTCTGAAAGACACAAAATAAACTTAAACTTGAACAAATGGAAAGACATTCCTTGTTCTCGGATAGAAAGATTCAACTATACAAGTGTAGGTACCTCTAAACTACTTCATACATTTAGCCCAATCTTAATTAAAATAGCACTATTACATGAAGCTAGACTGACTAGTTCATCCTAAACTGTATATGGAAAATCAGCCATGATAGAATAGTCAGGAAAACAAGAATAAAGAAAAATATATGGGGGCTAGAGGCGATAACTAGCCCTCCCAGACATTAAAGCACACCCTAAAAGCTTTATGGTGAAGAGTGCCATGCAAGTTCATGAACAGTTAAACAGTCCAGTGGACTAGAATAGAAATCCGGGAACATACAGACATTGAGTTTATGAGAAAGATATCTCAAATCAAGATGGCCTTTTCTAATAAATGGTGCTTGCACAGATGAGTAGCCAGTTTAACAAAGATCAACTCAGATTTTTATCTCGTACCATACGTAAGAATAAACTCCCAAGAGTTTATTCATGTCAAAGATTTGGATCCAAAGAGTTTCTATATGATGCTACATTTTGCATAAGAAGTAAGAGAAAATACCAAAATATACACATTAGGCACAAGAAGTTCTGGAAGGATATCCTTCCTATTCTGGAAGGATAAACCAGAAACTGGTTTATAACTTAAAAAATAAAATAATTCACACTATTACAAATAATTAATTGAAGAAACTTAAAAATGGGGGGAGAAGAGAATGCCGTGCCTTACAGTTGAATTCTAAGAAACGAACATAGAAGAAATGACAGAAATAGAAACCCGCCACAGTCATTATTATTTTAGGTAGTATCATCCATAAATGTTAAAACTGGGAGTGGGACCAAAAGTGTGACAAGAAACAAGGATTTTCATGTAGTCTCAAAGTCACTTTTCATAAGATGCAAAGGAAAAGAAAAAGTAAAGATAACTGACATCACCGTTAACAAAATGATCAAAGTTAGCATTATCAGTCATGGGGCAAATTGACCAATAAGAATTAGTAAAGAAAGGATAAAACTTATGAATTTTGCCTTGAGAAGGACATAACATCACTTTTATTGAATTCCTGTCAAAAATATGTAACTTCAATTTAATCATAAAGAGATACCAGGCAAACCCAAATTGAGGGACATTCTGTAAAATAGCTGGCCCGTATTCTTTAAACTTGTCAAGTCATGAAAGACAAAGACTGAAGAACTGTTTCACATTAAGGATTAGTAAGGAGAAAAACAATTAAATGTAATGTGCTGTACTGGATTGGACCAGTAATGTCCAGGAAATGGACATTAGGTGGCCAATTGATGAAATTTTCATGAGGCTTATAGTTTAGATAATGTTATTGTTACCAATATTAATTTCCTGATTTTGATAATTGTATTGTCAATATTTGTGGAATCTGGATGAAATTCATATAGGAATTCTTTGCAACACTTTTATAAGTTTGAAAGTACCTCAAAAGAAAACACAGACAAATCTAATAATCTAATTTCTCTTTTGTGTTCAGTGACATATGCATAAATGATGTATGTGATAGCATTATTTTTCCTTTTCTTTATATAATTGTGAAAAAAACTGCCAGATATTGCCACTGTTTCCTGCAGTGTTCTCTTAATGTGTAGCAGCAGTTAGGAAAAATCAGTGAGAGTTACCATTTGGACACTCAGCTTTCCAAGCTGACTGCATTCATCTTACTCTCTATCCAGGATATTTATTGGCCATTCACTGATATTTTCTCCCAATTTAATAATGAAATAAACATTTGTCTTAACTGAAGAATCTACTTTGAATAGTAAACTCATTGTCCATTACTCAGAAAAAACAAATAGTAAGGGCTCAAAATAGAACTAAAAAGATTCTCTTAGTTTTTTTTTGTGAGTTGAACGAGGCAAACACATAATTCCTTTCATAAGCTTTATTCAGGAACCTGAGAGATTCCTACTGACTCCTTTATCTGGGTAAATGGAAGGGTCCTAAGTAACCAAATATATATGGTCAGCAAATATCTCTTCTTGGACACAGGGTGCTGTTGTTATTTCTGCAAGGGACCAACTAATAACAGCTCACGGACTGGAATGGAAATTCCAAAATGTGCTCAAAGAAAGTCTCATTCTTCTGCAATGCCTGAGCCCTTCTGAGCGCTCACTTTGCCCCTTCTATAAATGATCCACACTAGCACTTTCTAGCCCATCACCACGGTTTGATCAATAGTTGTGCTGCATATAAAGTTATGTCTTACAGGATGTCAATATTAACCTTTCCAGTGTGCATCTTTCATGATTTACCCATCAATAGGACTACTAAATATGTTTTATATGCTGCAAGCACTTGTTTCTACCAGGCAGGGAAACTGACATTTTAAAGCTAACTACCTTCCATTGGGACAATCTATCTTGTCCTGGGAGACATCTCACCTGACTGGGTTGGAACTGACCAGCCCAGTACTTATCCATGGGAGCTGTAAGGCAGCTCTCCTATAAATTCCTCAAGGGCAAATATATTTTTAACCCACCACAGCACCTGAGATTGTCCTGAACACCGAATAAATGCTCAATAAACATTTACAAATTGACTTCACCATGAACCTATATGTCACCAAGTTTATCATAGATTATTTAACTATTAATAGTTATTTTCAATCATTTGCCATGTGGCAAGTACTGACTAAAGGGTTTTCTTATTTTAGACAATTTCATTTAGTCCTCAGACAAATCTGGAAAGGTAGATAATGTTACCCTTTTTCAAGGATAAAAAATGCAAACAGGTAGAGCAACTTCCCCAAAGTCACTTAGCTCATATAAATGGGAGAGTCAGTATTTGAAACCACCTATGACATGGAAGGGATGCTCAATTATTATGCAATGTATGTCAGCACCACCCATGGAGGATATAACTGAGAATTTAGAAGCCCTCCTAGGTATTTGAAGTCTGTCCTGCAGTTAGGAGCATTATGTGCTATTGATCCAACTGTTCAAATAACCCAGTTTTCTAAGGGTGTTTTGTGCCAGGCTTACTAGATACAAAATTTGAAATTTTGCCTGGGGCATCACATTGCCTCTATTAGTTTCCTATTGCTATGGTAAAAAAAAAAATTCCCACAAGGTTGTGGTTTAAAACAACATAAATTTATTATTGTATAGTTCCGGAGATCAGAGGCTCATAATCAGCCTCACTAGGCTAAAGTGAAGGTGTTGGCAGGGCTGGTTCTTTCTGGTGGCTCCAGGGGAGAATCTGTTTCTTTGCCTTCTTTGGTTTCTAAAGGCTGCCTGCATTCCTTGGCTCATGGCCCCTTCCTCACATCCCCTAACCTCCTGATTCTGTCTTTACACCTCCTATTCCCGAGTCTGATCCTCCTGCCTCCTTCTTGTGAGGACCCCAGTAATGACATTGGGGCCACCCAGATCATCCAGGATAATCTCCCCATCTTAAAATCCTTACCTTAATCACATTGGGAAAGTCCCTTTTATCATGTAAGGTCACAATTTAAAAACCCCTTGGATTAGGATGTGGACATATTTGCAGGGCCATATTCAGCCTACCACAGTACCACGGGTATAAAATTTCCAAGAGAGTTGACATACTAAAATGAAAATTTTCAAAACAATTAACTGAGCCTGTTTTCATGACTCTTGAAATGCCTCAACCACATTGAGGACATAAAATTCTCTAGTGGATCAGAATGTGTAAGCACTGGAATCACCCAGGTCACCAGGGACCCACTGGATGGAACCCTGTGGCTCCTGCAGTCTGGGCAGGAGTTGGAACAGCCTGTGTGGGAATGAGCAAGGGGAAACCTAAGGAGTTGAACCCCCTGTGGAGGACAAAGGCGCATGGCGAGTAGAGAAGCAATACGCTGTCTGCTGCCCCAGCTCAGGTCTGTGGGGTAGGGAGTTGCCCCAGAGGGGCTGCGAGCTTGGAGCCCTGTCCGTGAGAATCTCCCAGCTCACCGGCAGCTGCGGCTCTGGGTTTGTGTGGGCAGAAATTCTCTCCAGCAGCTTGAGAACCTGCCCACTATCAGAGATGGGAGGGAGGGAGGGAGAAACAAACCGCTCCCCCTACCGTTCTCGCTGGAGTCCGAGGCTCTCGGGGGGTTGATCTCTGCTGCACCTTGCTCTCTCCTGACACGTTGCTCTTTCCTGTTCTGCTCCTCAACTTCTTCCCTTGGAATCTCTGGTAGGTTCTGGCATGTTTCCCTCAGAATTACACCTGATCTATGTTTGTTTGCTTTTTCATATAAAACTTTTCCTTCTTTCTGAGGCCATCTGGCAGCCTGTGTCTCTGGTCCACCGTCTTGACATGTATCAATAGTCTCTCTTTTTTAATAAGTACATTTAATCTGTGTCTATTTATTTGACTCCTGAGGTGCTGGGACTTGTGTCTGCCACCTTGTTTTGCCCCCCCCATCTTTCTTCCTTCTGTCATGTTTACCTTGTTCCTCGCTTCTGTCAGTCCTTCTTTCCTCATTGAAATTATGTATTACTGAAAAATTATAATTAAGTATATTTGCCATTAGCATTTTAAAAATGAAATTCTAAAATCATTTTATATCACTCTTCTGAATATGGAATTAATTACCATGCTTTAACTACTCATTAACACATTCATTTACCTAACCACCTTCTCTCAAACTCTCAGTTTGACCTAAAAGAATTTGTAACACAAAAAGAAAAACTCAACACACTTAAAATTATTTGTATTATGCAGACTTACTTTTCTAACCACAGTAAAATAAAATTAGAAATAGATAATAAAAGATAGTAGAGAACAAACACAAGTTTGGAAATGAGCACTCAGGCCTTTAACCCTTGGTTTGGAGAAGAAACTACAGTGAAATAATATGACACATTTAGAAATGGATTACAATGGGAATATTGTAAAAGCTTATGAGATGCAGCTAATGTGTTACTCAGAAGAAAATCATGTCCAATTTATTTTGTATAAAGATATTTTAAAATAAAAACATAACTGAAAATAAAATTTCCTCCTGTAACTATGTAAGAAAAGATAAAACAAAAAAAACCAAATGTACATGAAAGTAAGTGAAATGAAGAGCAAGATAAATCAGAAGATGAAAACAAAACAAACAAGCCAAAAACACCAAAGGGATGACAATAAACTGAAAAGCTTTTTTAGGAAAAAAAGATCAATAAAATAGATCTGTACCTTAAGTTACATAGATCTGAAAAACGAAATTAAAATTAACAATATTAATAATGGAAAAGAAGGCTAAAGTATAGACACTCTGGAAATAAAAATCATTTAAAATGGTATAAATAACTATGATGATAAAATTAAAAATAGTGGATGAAATAGACAAATGTCTAGAAAATTACTGATTGCTACAATTGTCTTAAGAAAACTTGACCTGAATAAATAATAACAATTAAAAATTAATCAATCTCAAAAGTCTTTATCTCCAAACAACAAAAACTAATTTTATAGGAAAGTTTGTTATCTTTCAACAAATTAACATATTATAAATTGTTTCAGGGAGTAAAAGATAAAACACTGTCTAGTTCACTCTCTTAGGTTAGTATAGCTTTGATAATATACTCAGAAAAGGATAAGTGAAGAAAATAAAATTATAGACTAATTTAAACTATGAACATAGTCACAAAAATCCTATATGTAATATTATTAATTGTAGGCCAGCATTGTACTAAATACATTTCATATAAAATAGTTATATAAATGTGGTATGAATATACGTTTATAGACAAAATCTATGCAAATATATATGGTTTATATGCTTGTTTACTTATGGAAACTATGCAAACATAGCTCGTTATGAAACAAAACTATGTATTCTACTGTTTTACCACAGAGTATATTAAATAAATATTATATTTTTGGATTAAATAAATATTTAATATGTAGTTTACATATGTATTAAATAATATTTATAAAGATGTCAAGTGTTAAAAATGTGGATTAATATATATCTATATATGTGTAGTAAACCAAGCAAGGATGATTCAATATCATAAAATCTATCTATAAAAACCATGAAACCAAAACAATAGAGAAAAAGGAATATGATTATTTTAATAAACATAGAAAAAGAATTTAATGAAACATAATATTCATTACAAAGTTTACAAAAGTGAACAACTTGTCAATAGGCAAAATGAAGGAACTCTACCTTAAAGTGATCAAGTGTTATTCCTCAAAAACCTACCCAAAACAGCATATTTAATGGCGAAATTTTATAAACCTTTAAAATCTTTAAAGTTAAATGCAAATTGAATATTCCTGCTATCACTGTTTTTATTGAACATTTTGTTGGAGTTCCTAACCAATGCAATAAGAGAAGAAAAGGAAAAAGTATAAGTATTGGAAAGAAAGGAGGCAAACTCTTTTGCAAGAATATTATTTTCCATGTGAAGAAATCCAAGAGAATCTGCAAAGTATTAGAAACAGTAAGATTAGTCCTTAGAAGATCAGCATGCACAAATTTATAATATTTCTATGTGCTAGCAATAACCAATTCAAAAATGTAATTTAAAAAGTATTTTCCACAACAGCAAAGCTTTTAGAATATCATAGATAAAAGAAATAAGATTTAGTGATGAACATAAAAAGTACTTATGTAAGTAGAGAGATATAACATATTTATTGGTGAGAAGTTTCAATATCCCTAAATTTTTCATTTTCTCTACACTTATATCTAAATTAGATGCAATTTCCATCAAAATGTATGCGGGAAAAGAATTTCCATTAACGGTGGAAAGCAGATGGTAAATAAAATGATCAAGAGCACTTGCTTTAAATCTGTTTTCAATGCCAAGGTAGACCAGTGTCTGCAAAGATTCCCCTGGAAGAGTTGAGTTTATAGGACATGTGATAACATTCTCCAGTACAGAGGAATAGTGATGCAGCAAGAATTTAATATTTTTCAGATCTGGCAGCACCCACATTGTGCATTTCCTCAGAGCCACAGGGTTAGTGGTAGCCATGAGGATGATGTGCTGACAGCCACAGGACTTCTGCTAAGTTTCTGTATTTTTGTGTAAACAAATTGGGAACTTACAGTGTTTGTGTGTGGATCTCCTTCCTCAACCTGTAAGCCATTTGAAATAATGCAAAATCACGGCAGTGATCTTCAGGGAACTTTGCGAGACAGTTTTAAAACTTCTATGAAAAGGTTAAAAATAATCCAGAAATAACAAAGAAGCCAATTTTGAAAATACAATAAGGAAAGGGAATCGCCTATCAGTTGGTAAGTCTTATTAAAAGTAATTGTTGCTAAGACATTGTGGTATTGGTGTATAGATACATGGACTAACCAGTAGATCAGAGTAGGCCAGCAATAGACCCACAGAGAAATGTCAGAACTTGGTACATGAAAGTGTGCCAATATGAACACGGGGGGAGGAAGCACTCATTACTACATAAGCGAGGTTCAGGTAACTGGTTAGCCACATGGAAACAAATGAAATTAGGTCCTTACCTTACACTTTGTAATTTTTCAGATTAAAAGTATGAAAATCAAAACTTTAAAATGTTTAGGTAAAAGTATGAGAGAATATCTTTATGGGATTGTGGCTGGAAAAGGTATCCTAAATAAGATACAGAATCATAAAGAAAAAATTGATACACTTGACTACATTAAAGTCTTCTGTGTAACCAAAATCTCCATTAAAAACTGAAAAGACAGCCACAAATAGGAAGATGATTACAACAAATGTAACTGATGAAGTCTTAGAATTCTGAACGTACAAAGACTCCTATACAGCAAGGAGCAAAAGCTTAAGATCTACTCTCTTAGCTAATTTCAAGTATTCAACATATTACTTATTATTAACTATGGCCCCTGTGCTGTACATTAGGTCTCCAGAACCTATTCATCTTATCACTACACGTTTCTGTTCTTTGACCGACGTCTCCCTATTCTGCCCGCCCCCCTTCTGGCAACCACCCTTCAACTCTCTGTGTCTATTAGCCTGTTTTTAGATTTCATGTGTAAGTGAGTGCATGCATTATTTGTTCTTCTGTGTCTGGCATATTTCATGTTGTCACAAATGGCAGGATTTCCTTCTTTTTAAAGGTTCAATAATATTCCATTGCGTATATTAATATATACACCACATTTTCTTTATCCATTGGATATACACACATAGAAAAAGTGACTATGGGAGATGATGGACATGTTATTAGCATGATTGTGGTAATCATTTTGCAATATATATGTATATCAAAATATCATGTTGTATACTTTGAATATATATAATTTTTATTAATCAATCATACCTCAATAAAGCTTAAAAGAAAAAGGAAAATCTATCCATTTGAAGCCATGAGGCAATAATAGGCAATTCAAAGAGGGAGAAACAGGCCAGGCATGGTGACTCACACCTGTAATCCTAGCACTGTGGGTGGCAGAGGTGGGAGGATCGTTTGGGCTCAGGAGTTTGAGACCAGCCTGAGCAAGAGCAAGACCCCATCTCTACTAAAAGAAAAATAGAAAGAAATTAGCTGGAAAACTAAAATATATAGAAAAAATTAGCCGAGCATGGTGGTGCATGCCTGTAGTCCCAGCTACTCGGGAGGCTGAGGCAGGAGGATCGCTTGAGCCCAGGAGTTTGATGTTGCTGTGAACTAGGCTGACACCATGGCACTCTAGCCTGGGCAATAGAGTGAGATTCTGTCTCAAAACAAACAAACAAACAAATAGGAAAAAACAAAGTGACTGATACACATGAAAAGATAGGTAACTTTATTAATAATCAGGAAAATGTAAATTTAAAAAATTAGATATTTCACATTGATTAGAAGTTTGACAAAATAAAATATTGACAAGAAGGAAAGAAATAACTAATGTACACTGCTAATGGGAGTCAAAACAGTACAATGACTTTGAAAAATATTTTGGCAATTCCATCTGGCATACTCACAACATAAACTCTTACGTTAACATGTATACACATGGAGACATGTTGAAAAATAGTCACTGAAGCATTGTTTATAATAAAAAGCTTAAAGATGTCCTAGAAGTCCATCAGTAAGACAACAGGTAAATAAAAATGAAGTTGGTATACCCATGCAATGGAACATTATACAACAGATGAAATGAGTCAAGTAAAGCCAAATGTCTCAATATGGCAAATTGTAAAAGTTAGTGCTTAGTGCTTACAAAACAGGTTACAGAATTATCTATGCAAGTGGTATGCCATTAACATGAAATTTTAAAACACATAAAACTGTAGTATGAATTTTATGAATGCATACATATGCACTAAAATTTCAATAATATACAGGAGACAGATATTCAAAACACCCTGATAGTGTAATCTCCAGGGAAGGAATGATTGATTAGGATTTGGGTTGGGTCCCAAATGGGTTTCAATTTTACCTGTAATGTTTTATTCCTTTTAAAGAGGTTTAAAGCAAAAAATAGCAAAATTAAGACTTGTTAAATCTTGATAGTAGGTATATAAGTGCTCATTATATTATTCTTTCTACTTCTCTGAAAGTTTGAAAATTTCAAAATAATAAAAATATAAACATCAAAAGTTAATTGCAAAACTTTATATTCTGATTCAGATTTTTTTCTTTATTGAAGTATACTGTACATATCATGCCTTTACTCCATTTTAGGTGTACAATTAAATGATTTTCAGTGAATTTACTGAGGTGTACAGTTAATCGCATAAATCAGTATTAGAGGAATTCCTTTCCCTTATTGAGACCCCTAATTCCGCTCCCCAACTACTTTTCAAGCATGTCCCACCCCTCCACAGTGCCCACCATGTCACTCAGATATGGGTTTACCCTCCACCCCCCAATTCCCTAGTGATCACTCCCACCATCTGAGCACCATAGTGTTAATCAGTCAATACCAGTTTGATGGCGAGTACAAGTGGGGCCCATTCTTCTGGTCTTGTGTCACCTCACTTCGAATAATAGGCTCAAGCTTAATCCAGGATAATACAAGAGGTGCTAACTCACTGTCGTTTCTTAAAATTGAGTAATATTCCATTGTGAACATATACCAAATTTTAACAATCCACTCATGAATTGACGGGCACTTGGGTTGTTTCCATGACCTAGCGATAGTGAATTGTGCTGCCATAAACATTCGGGTGCAGATGTCT